>ML368006.1:0-64520 GCA_005239505.1 Nicotiana paniculata
TATTCCCTCAAGCTAAGGTTAGACCAAACACTTACCTCGGGTCCAAAGTATAGCAATCAACTCGAAACCACATGTTTGCCACGAGAATCCGACTCCAAATGGCCCAAATCTATTCAAATAAATTTCATACCGTAAATAACATCTCATGCACTGATTCTACTATTAAATTTAAGGTTACGACGTGAAATTAGGTGAAATGACCAAAACGGCCAGCATCTCGGAGTCGGGTAAATTTTACATTTTCAGAACCCTCGTACTCTCATGAGTCTAGCCATATAAGAATCTCTCAAATCGGAGGTCGATCGCCCACTCAAATCCCAATTTTTGAAAAACCCAAGTTCTATCCAAAACACCCAATTTTCGCCCATGGAAGTGTTTGATTTTAAGTTGAAAATATGTTAAATGATGTTAATGATTGAAAGAACTGAGTAAAAACCAACTTACAAATGATTTGGAAGAAGTATTGTTCTTGGAAAAATCGCTTAAGAGTGTTTGAGTTTGAGAAAATATGAAATATGAAGTAAAAAATTCGATTTTGTACAGTGCAGGTTACTAGTTGGCATGGGAATTGCGAACAGTGGTTCGCAATTGCGAACCCTTCTGACATTCCCAGCCTTCGCATTTGCGAACCTCATGGTCGCATTTGCGATCAGGCTTGCTCAGGTTAACCTTCGCATTTGCGAACCTCTTGGTCGCATTTGCGATCAGGCCTGCCCAGATCAATCTTCGCATTTGCGAACCTCTTGGTCGCATTTGCGATCAGGCCTGCCAAGTCCAACCTTCACATTTGCCATGAGTAGCTCGCATTTGCGAGTTCGCATTTGTGATGCTGGCTTCGCAAATGCGAAGCCTGCAGATCAGTCACACCAGCAGATTTCAAAATTCAAAAATGCAATTTGTGGCCTATCCAAAACTCTACCGAGCCCTCTGGTCTCCAAACCAAATACACACACTACCTCAAAAACATCCTATGAACTTATCCGTGCGATCAAATCGCTAAAATAACATCATATACGTCGAATTAACTTCAAAATCCATGAATTTTATCAAACTTCCTAAAACATCAAATTTTCCATTTTAAGTCCGAAACACGTCAAACGAAATCCGTTTTCAACCAAACTTTACAAAAAGGACTTAAACCATATATAAGACCTATACCGGGCGCCAGAACCAAAATAAGGGCTCGATACCATCACTTTCTAATCAAATTTCATTTTCAATTTCCTTAAACATTTCAGAAAATAATTTTACTCAAAAATTCATTCCTCGGGCTTGGGACCTCGGAATTCAATTCTGGGCATACGCACAAGTCCCATATTTTCCTACGGACCCTCCGGGACCGTCAAATCACCGGTCCGGGTCCGTTTACCCAAAATGTTGGCCGAAGTCAAATTTATTCATGTTAATATTAAATCTTAGCATTTTTAAGCTGTCCGGCTACGCGCCCCGACTGCGCACAAAAGTCGAGGTAACTACAAATAAGGTTTTCAAGGCCTCGGGAGTACAGAATAGGGTAATAAAGTAGGTGATTACCCCTTTGGGTCGTCACAATGAATTCTCGCCTCGACACATTGATGGAAGCGAGTCAAGAGGGTTTCGACCTTAGTGCTGAAATAGCAAAAACTAAGGAAGCCATGGAGAAGGCTCAACAAGGTCATAACCTCTCTTAACCTGATGGTGAGATTCTAGCCGCTCATGCCTCTTCAACCTCAGTTGCTCCTGCTCCTTCTGCCACTGAAGTCAACCCCTTTTCTTAAAGAGATCTAGTTGGTTTATCCCTTTTTTTCTTCTTCTCTGTATCAATTGGTGGTTACCCCCAGTCCCATCAGGGTTAAATTTGGATTTCCTTTAAGTCCCCAAATGACAACTTAGGGGCACCATAATGTAAATATAAAAATCTTATACGGATAAGTACAAGTTAATACTTAGTTTTATCCGTTTTAATATATAAATGTTAGTTCGACTTTTGTTGAGTTTCTGTTTCACTCTTTAAGTCTTTTGCATGCTTTATTTTTTGTGGTTTTAGTTTTACCTTCGAATTTGCATGTGTGATGCTATAGACTACTCGTACCTTTTTTATAATAGGCACGGTGTCATATTAAATGTGTGCCTTTTTGTAATAGGCGTAGTTTATGGAAGAGGGCCCTTTATAATTGACATGAAGAAGACGTCTCAACTTCATGATAATGCAATATAGTGATAGGAATTTTACACATGTTTAGGAATGTTTTCAAGGAAAGGTTTTTTTTTTTAACTTCCATGACATTTTACATGTGTTTGGTTATCGTCTAAAACTCACGCTTGCAACTGTTTTTGTTTAACAGATTTAATACTCTTGTATTTCATAAATGTTTTTCATAGGTAATAGTTTTTCGATATTAATACAAGGAAATAACTATTTTTCACTTGTAACAGTTTTTATAAAGATTGGGATTTTTACCAGCAACTGTTTTGGAAACAGTTTTCTAATAAGTACGAGGGAAATGTTTTCTTATTCGTAACTGTTTTTATTTGATAACACTTTCTTGAACAAATACAAGGGTTCAGATCTTTCATCCATAACTGTTTTATTCGAGAACAAATTTTTGAATGAGTATATTGATGATGATCTTTTACCCCTAATTGTTTTTGTTACAACAGTTTCGAATAAGTATAAATATGTACATTTCTTTCTCGTGACTAACATTTTTCCTTTCAACCTGAATATGTTCGAAGGTTTTTGTTTTTTGCATTAGGCTTTGTATTTGGATGGCTTTTTTTATTTCTTTCGATTCCGCTCATGTCACTTGTCTCATTGGGTAGATGGGTCTTTAGGCTCGAGCTTTTGACTTTCTGATAGTCTTCTTTGCTTCGTCTTAGCCTTCCATACTGTATAGTCCCCCAAGTGTTTGAGCTTTGAAGAATGAAATCTCGAGCACTTGATTATTCCTTTCCTTGTGGTCCTTTTCCTGAAAAGGAAAAACATTCCGGACTCGAAGATATACAGTTTTTTAGATGATGACTGCTTAACCCCTTTTAAAACGCCCATCAGAAAGTGTAACCCTAGACCGGGAATTGGGTTATTTCCTCGCGTCTTTGCAGGTCTAATATCATCATCTGGTGATGTGTTAGATTTGTGCCTATCATCTAAAAAAGTTAGTAAAATTTTTAAATATTCAAAATAAAATCGAACGTGTGATACCTGACGGGGGAGGGGAGGGGGTATTCTTTTCTTTTTAGAAGTAATACTTCTTTAGATGGATGGCGTTCCAGCTTGTTGGTAGAAATTTGCCGTCCATAGCTTCCAACTCATAGACGCCTTTTCCAGCTATCCCTCGGATTTGTAAGGTCCTTCCCAGTTTGGATTTAGCTTTCCTGCACCTGCTTCTTTTGTTGATTGAAAGACTTTTTTGAGGANAGCTTTCCTGCACCTGCTTCTTTTGTTGATTGAAAGACTTATGAACTTCAAGTTCTTCAATTCATTCAAAATGCATCAAAACGTACTTAAACTACTCGGATTGACACCAAAATTTGCGTTCAAGTCTTAAATGACATTACAGAACTATTCCCGGTCTTGGAATTCTATTTGGACGTTGATAACACCAAAACCCGCTCCTAACAAAATTTAAAGAGCTTCAAGAACCAACTTTTGATATTAGGCATCGAAACGCTCCCGGGTCATCTAAAACCCTAACCGAGCATATGCCCAAGTCCGAAATCATCATACAAACTTATTGGAACAGTCAAATCACAATTCCGAGGTCATTTACTAAAAATGTTGACCGAAGTCAAACTTAACCTTTTAGGCCAACTTAAGGAACCAATTGTTCCGATTTTAACCCGAACCCTTCCAAATTTCAAACTAACCACCCCGCAAGTCATAAAGCAGTAAAAACACATACGAGGAGTCTTATTTAGGGGAACAGGGTTCTAGAAAGAAAAACGACTGGTCGAGTTGTCACATTCTCCACATTTTAAACAAACGTTCATCCTTGAACGGGTCTAGAATCATACCTGGAGTGCTGAACAAGTAAGGATATTTTCTCCGCATGTTCTCATCGGACTCCCACATTGCCTCTTCAATTGGTTGGCCCCTCCACTAGACCTTTATCGCGAAAATCCTCTTGGACCTCAACTGGCGATCCTGCCTATCAACAATGGAAACTGGCTCCTCTTCATAACCCAGACTCTCATCTAACTGAATCGTGCTGAATTCTAATACATGTGACAAGTTGGGATGATACCTCCATAGAATCGATACGTGGAAAACCGTATGAACTCCCGATAGACTGGGAGGCAAGGCAAGCTCATAAGAAACCTCCTAACTCGCCTCAACACTTCAAATGGGCCTATAAACCTTGGGCCCAACTTGTCCTTCTTCCCAAACCTCATGATTTCCTTCATCGGCGAAACTTTCAAGAGAACCTTCTCGCCTACCATAAATGATAAGTTATGCGCCTTCTGATCAGCGTAACTCTTCTATCTGGACTGTGCTGCGCGAAGTCGCTCCTGAATCAACTTTATATTTTCCAAGGCATCCTTCACCAAATCAGTACCATACAACCTAGCCTCGCCAGGCTCAAACCGCCCAATGGGAGAACGACATCGCCGACCATATAAAGCCTCGAATGGAGCCATCTCGTTGTTGGACAGGTAACTGTTGTTGTAAGAAAACTCGGCCAAAGGCAAGAAACGATCCCACTATCCTCCAAAGTCAATCACACATGATCTGAGCATGTCCTCCAATATCTAAAATGTCTGCTCCGTTTGTCCGTCGGTCTGTGGGTGAAACGCTGTGCTGAGCTCTACACGTGTCCCCAATTCACTTTGTACTGCTCTCCAGAAATGTGAAGTAAACTGAGGACCTTTGTCTGAAATGATGGAAACAAGCACACCATGCAGCCGAACTATCTCCTGGATATAAATCTGGGCCAATCTCTGTAAAGTATATGTAGTCATCACAGAAATAAAGTGTGTCGACTTGGTCAATCTGTCCACAATGACACAAAATGCATCAAACTTCTTCAAATCCGCGACAACCCAACTAAGAAGTCCATATTAATGCGCTCCCACTTCCACTCAGGTATAGTGATCTGCTGGAGTAGGCCTTCTGGCCTCTATTGCTCATACTTAACTTGCTGGCAGTTTAGGCATCCAGCTACATACTTAACTATGTCTTTCTTCATCCGCCGCCACCAATAATGTTGCCTCAAGTCATGATACATCTTTGTAGCACCTGGGTGAATGGAATATCGAGAACTGTGCGCCTTCTCTAGGATCCTCTCCCTCAAGCCATCGACATTAGGAACACATAGACGACCCTGGAGTCGCAGAACACCATCCTCGCTAATAGAAATCACCTTGGCGCTACCCTGTAGTAACATCTATCTGAGAACCAATAGGTGCAGATCGTCAAACTATCGAGCCTTGATCTGCTCCAATAGTGAAGACTGGGCAACGACGCAAGCAAGAACTCGGCTTGGCTCTGAAATTTCCACCTCACAAGTATGTTATCCAAGGACTTAATGTCCAAGGCTAGTGGCCTCTCCTCTACTGAAATGAATGCCAAGCTACCCATACTCTCTGCCTTCCTACTCAAGGCATCCACGACTACATTCGCCTTGCCCGGATGATAAAGAATGGTGATGTCATAATCATTCAGTAACTCAAGCCATCTACGCTGCCTCAAATTGAGATCCCTTTGCTTGAACAAATGCTGCAAACTGTGATGATCAGTGTAAACCTCATAGGACACCCCATATAGATAATGCCTCTAGATCTTAAGAGCATCAACAATCGCGGCTAACTCCAAATCGTGCACATGATAATTCTTCTCATGGGGCTTCAACTGACGTGAAGCATATGCAATAACTCGCTCCTCGTACATAAATACACAACCCAAGTCAATGCGTGAAGCGTCATAATACATAATATACATCCCTGAACCGGAAGGTAACACAAGGACTGGTGCTGTGGTCAAAGCTGTCTTGAGCTTTTGAAAGCTCGCCTCACAATCATCGGACCAACAAAACTTACCACCCTTCTGGGTCAACCTAGTCAATGGTGCTGCAATGGACGAGAATCCATGAACCGGCGATAATAACCTGCTAACCCCAAGAAACTCTTGATCTCGGTCACCAAAGTAGGACGAGGCCAACTCTGAACCGCCTAAATCTTCTTGGATCTACCTTAATACCCTCACTTGATATCACATGCCCCAAGAATGCCACGGAATCCAACCAAAACTCACACTTGGAGAACTTAGCATAAAGTTTGTGTCTACTCCCATTGACTCTTTTTGAGTAAGATCAGTAGGCGATAAGCTCACATCCGGCTCTTGTTCCCTCAAGGTCTGAAGCACCACTCTCAAATGCTGCTCGTGCTCCGTCATGCTACGTAAGTAAATCAAGATGTCATCAATGAAGAAAATAACAAAGGAGTCAATATAAGGCCTGAACACCCTGTTCATCAAATCCATAAATACCGTTGGGGCATTAGTCAAGCCGAAGGACATCACTAGAAACTCATAATGGACATATCTAGTATGGAAGGCAGTCTTCGGAACATGTGAGTCCCGAATCTTCAACTGATGGTACCCCGATCTCAAGTCAATCTTAAAAAACACCCTAGCACCCTGCAACTGGTCAAACAAATCATCAATATGCGGCAACGAGTACTTGTTCTTAATGGTGACTTTGTCCAACTGGCGGTAATCAATACATATCTGCATAGTCCCATCTTTCTTCTTCACAAATAATGTTGGTGCACCCCAAGGTGATACACTTAGCCTGATGAACCCCTTTGCTAGCAACTCCTCAAGCTGCTCCTTCAACTCCTTCAATTCTTTCGGAGCCATACGGTACGATGGGATAGATATAGGTTGAGTTCCTGGAGCCAAGTCAATACAGAAATGAATATCACAATTTGGTGGCATGCCTGGGAGGTCAGAAAGAAACACATCGTCGAACTCCTGCACTACTGACACTGAATCAATCGTCGGAGACTATGTGGTAGTATCCCGAACATAGGCTAGATAGGCTAAGCACTCCTTCTTGACCATGTGTGGAGCCTTCATAAGAGATATAACTCGGCTAGATGTACTGATAGATGAACCCTTCCACTATAAGCTCGACAACTCTGGCATCGCTAAGGTAACAGTCTTGGCATGGCAATCAAGGAAGGCGTGATAAGGAGATAGCCAGTCCATGCCTGGGATATCTCAAAATCTGTCATATCAAGAAGCTCTGCCCTAGTCTCATATCCATAGAATGTAACCACAATGACCAATAGATCCGATCCACAACAACAGAATCACCTACAGGAGTGGACACATAGACAGGAATACCCAAGGACTCACGAGGAATATCCACAAAGTGAGAAAACAAGGATGACACATACGAATATGTAGATCCTAGATCAAATAATACTGAAGCATCCCTACCGCAGACAGAGATAATACCTGTGATCACGAAATCTGAGGCCACTGCATCTAGTCTGGCCGAAAAAGCATAAAACCTGGATGGAGCACCACCTGGCTGACCTCCGCCTACCTGACCTCCACCTCTAGGACAAACTATACCCACCTACCCTCCGCCTCTAGGAGGCCGGACGGCTGCTGGAGCTGTAGTCATGGGCTGATGACTTTGCTGCACCGCCTTGCCCAGAAGTCTAGGGCAGTGCCTCTTCATGTGACTAGGATCCCCACACTCATATCAACCTCTCGGAGCGGTGGACTGCTGCCCTAAAGTCTGGTCCTGATGGCCTGAATACCTACCGGAAGGACCTTGAATAACTAGTGGGCGGTATGAACCCTCAGGCATGGCATTGAAGTAGGCACTGAAGGGACCCTGATGACTGGAGTATCCACTAGAAGAACTCTGATAAGCCGACGGAAGGTAAGAACTCCCTGAGTAGCACTGAAATAGGGCCGCGCTAATACACCTCGAGGAGGTGGTGGTGCTGAATATGGGGGGTCTGCTGGGCTGACCCCTCCAAAAAGGACCTCTGCCCCCAGCTAGGGCACCTCTGAACTCTCCAAAAAAATGAGACCTCTTGTCTCGCTGCATCTGTTCCCTACCCCTCTA
Source organism: Nicotiana paniculata (assembly GCA_005239505.1). NCBI lineage: Eukaryota > Viridiplantae > Streptophyta > Magnoliopsida > Solanales > Solanaceae > Nicotiana > Nicotiana paniculata. Next base: position 8,064 of record ML368006.1, read on the forward strand.
ATGGTAACCCTCAATCCTGCGAGCAATCTCCACCACTAACTGATAGAAAGTCCCCATCTCAACCTCCTGAGCCATGCTAGCCTGAATGTTAGGGTGCAACCCTGAAACAAACCTCCACATTCGCTCCGCCTCAGTAGGGAGTATCATAAGTTCATGGCGGGACAGCTCAGAAAATCTCACCTCATACTCGGTCATTGACATCTGGACCTGCTCGAGCCGCTCAAACTGACCCTGCAGCTCTTCCCTCTGGGAGGGTGGGAATATACCTATCCAAGAATAAGCGTGTGAACTAGTCCCAAGTCATGGGAGGAGAATATTCTAGTCTACCAAGAAGATAAGACTGCCACCACCTACTTGCGCTGCCCTTCAACTGAAAGGTTGTGAAATCTACCCCATGAGACTCCAATATCCTCATGTTGTGCAGTCTGTCCCTGCACCTATCAATAAAATACTGAGGATCCTCATGTCGCTTACCCCCAAAGACCGGAGGGTGAAGCTTGGTCCATCTGTCCAAAAGCTTCTGCGGCTCACTGATCGCAACTGGTCTAGGCTCTGGTACAACTGCTGCAGTTGGCTGCGCCCCACTCACGGGTAATGTACTCGGGGTTTGATATACGACAGTTGCATGCCCATGTTCCTGAGCGGTAGGGGTCTATGCTCCCCCTCTCGCCTGAGATGTGGTTGGGTCTGCTGGAAATAAACCAGCCTGGGTCATAGAGTCCATGAACTGCAGTATACGGTCCATGACCTCCTGAAAGCCCGGTACTGACGTGAAGTCTACCGGAGTTGTCTCTGTTGCGGGCACCTCGCCTTGCTCCTCAATAATGGGATCCTCCACTGGATCTGCTGGTGGTACAACTGAGGAAACTCTGGGATTTCCTCGTCCCCTACCTCAGGCCGATGCCCTCCCCCGACCTCTACCTCGGCCTATCGTAACGAGGGGAACAACTCCTCCCGGATCAGGAACATCTGATGCGCGCGTTCTCACCATCTGTGAGAGAATAAGAGAAAAAAACTTAATACACCATTAACTGCACGATAGAAAATGAATAAATAGTATTTTTCTAACACCCTATAGCCTCTCGAAGATAAGGACGGACATCTCCGCACCAACCCACAAGACTCTATTAGGCCTGCCCATAACTTGTGAGACCTACAAGAACCTAGTGCTCTGATACCATGTTGTCACGATCCAATTTCATTGTAGGTCATGATGGCGCCCAACAACCGTCGTTAGGCAAGACAACACTGATAAATCTAGTGGTTTTCACTTTAATTTGGTCTGCAAATTGAATAATATCCCACATTGGTAAAAGTTTCAGAACTCTACAACTATAAAATAATTAAGCAAAAAGGCAACTGAGTACAAAATCGAAGTCAGTACATTAATCCCAAAATCATAGTCTACTAATGTATGTGCAAAGACCTGGTGTCACAAGTATGTGGGCAATCTAGTAGAATATACAAAAATGCTAGTCTACTGTCTGAAAGGAATATACAGGAATATAAATCCAAAAGAGAGACTCCGGTTGCTGTTGAATGTCTCGGAAGGGCAGCTCACCGTGTAGTCTCGAGCTAGAAGTCAGGTATGCGCGCCAGACTGGTAACCAGATGCACCTGCCTCAGATCCTGCACATCAAGTGTAGAAGTGTAGCGTGAGTACATAAAAAACATGTACCCAGTAAGTATCTAGTCTAACCTCGAAGAAGTAATGACGAGGGGTCGACTGCGACACTTACTAAGGGTCAACAACATAATAATATGGAGTTCTAATTAAGCATGAAATATACAATGATAATATAGCTCAATATGAAGTAAGTAAACAGATCATTCTCTCAGGTAATAAGCAAATCATTTCTCTCATAATTCTTTTCAACTTTCAAGTCTGTGAATCCTTAATGAATATAAAAAGAATTATGGTATCACTACGCACGAGTTATGCCGATCTAATCCAAATATACATAATAACATACTGTGCATTGTCGAGGGTCAAACGGTCTGAATCATGTAATATATCAATAAATCCTGCATAGGCGAACGACCCGCTCCCATGAGAGTAGTGGAATTTTACCCGCTTTCGAAATATATTTGCGTAGCGGTTGAACATAGATGCTCCCAATTTATCATAATATTTCTCAACATCTGTTTGGAAATAGGAAATTCAATTTGTAACTTTAAAATATTGAAATCCTCATCCTCCACTTTAAAACCAACAAGTAGTAAACTTAATCAAGCAACGATATCAACGAATCATGGTGTAGGCCTAAATCTACCCGTACATAAGCATGAATAGAAGCTACGCACGGACTCTCGTCACATTGTGCGTACTTAGCCCCCCCAAATAGACACACGTTATGATTTAAGTTCACCTAAGGGGTTAATTCCCTTATACAAGGTTAGAAAAGAGACTTATTTCGTTTCAAAGCCCCTTCCCGATTCAAGAACATGCTCAAACCTCCAAACTTGGTGCCAAACAACTCGAAACTAGTCAAACATTATATAAATTAATCAATTTACGCTCAATAGCTCATATTCCCACTATTAAAGTGATTATCCAACCCCAAACGTTAGATTCCTAAAATTCACCCACGGGTCCACAAGCCCGAATTCCGGAAATTTTCGAAGAAAGTTGTTACCCATAACCCCATGAAATCAAATATATGATTTTTTCTAGATTCCATAATGAATTTCATGATTAAATCTCATTATTATCAAAAAACTAGGTTTTCACCTAAACCCATGATTTTTCACTAATTTACATGTTATAATCTACCCATAAATTATGTATTTAACACACATTGTATAGAAATTACTTACTTCAAAGTTCTAGGTGAAATCCCCTCTCTAAGAGCTCCAAAAATTGCACAACAGTGGAAATAAATGAGCCAAAATGACTAAGTCCCGTTTTTAAAAGAGACCAAACTGCCTCTAGCGATCTCGCACATGTGATCACAGGGCCGCACCTACGTAGTCGCTTCTGTGAACAAAGGGTCTGCTTCCGCGAAAGTGCCTAGGCAGGCTGGCTCCGCTTCTGTGGACAGGGTCCTGCTTCTGCGGTCTCGCTTCTGCGGAGGTTGGGGCACACCTGCAGATCCTGGGTTGCCCTTCCTTGGCCGCTTCTGCGAGCTCGCACCTGCGGATGGCCAAGCGCAGGTGCAATTATGACAGCAGCTAGGAGCTTCAACTGTTGCTCCCCATTTCCAACTTGGTCCGAGCCTTGTCTACTAGATATTCGGGGCCTTCACCCCCCCTCCCCCCCCCCCCCCCCCCCCCCCGAACATACCAACAAGTTTAGAATCATAAAACAGGCTTATCGAACTCTCGGAACGCCCGAAACAACATTAAACTAAGAATCACACCCCAAAATCAATTGAATCAAACTTATGAACTTCAAGTTCTTCAATTCACTCAAAATGCGCCGAAACGTACTTAAACTACTCGGATTGACACCAAAATTTGCATGCAAGTCTTAAATGACATTACAGAACTATTCCCGATATCGAAATTCCATTTGGACCTCGATAACACCAAAACCCGCTCCTAACCAAGTTTAAAGAACTTAAAGAACCAACTTTTGATATTATGCGTCGAAACGCTCCCGGGTAATCCAAAACCTGAACCGAACATACGCCCAAGTTCGAAATCATCATACAAACCTATTGAAACCGTCAAATCTTGATTCCGAGGTCGTTTACTAAAAATATTGATCGAAGTCAAACTTAGCCTTTTAGGTCAACTTAAGGTACCAATTGTTCCGATTTCAACCCGAACCCTTCCAAATTTCAAACTAACCACCCCCGAAAGTCATAAAGCAGTAAAAACACATATGGGGAGTCTTATTTAGGGGAACGAGGTTCTTGAAAGAAAAACAACTGGTCGGGTCATCACAATAATATTAAGGATTGAATAACGTAATAAAAAATATAAAAATAAATAGAGAAAAGATTAAAAAAACAAAAACATTCATCATAAAACTTATTCAAGTTTGAAATGAGAATTGTTTTTTATTTACTATGATAAGAAATGTCATGGATAAGGCCACATAACTCAAGTCTAATAGATATATAAAAAATATTAAATATTAGATAATAAAATAAATTAGAGATAATGTGAAGTTATTTATTCAAAGAATTAGTTTAAAATAAAATAAAATAACTATACAATATTTAAAAATATTGTTGACTAATTGTAACAATTAAAAAAATAAAATAACTATTTTAAAGAGTAAATAAAGTACATACCTATCTATATTATATTAAATGATAGTAGTTGATAATAATATTAAATAAAGTGATAAGTTACCTCTTGTTTGGATGGTTGTTACCTATTGTATCGTATCATATTGTTACTTTAAATACAACATTTATTTTGATTATTACTTAAATTTTATTGTATCGTATCGTTAAATACATCATTACGTAACGACGAAAAATGCCACTTTATGAAATGATATATTTGGTTTGGTGGCGTTGTTTCCTTGCCATGGTGTACGTTATGCGCTGATGACATAGTCCTAATTAATGAGACACGAGACGATGTTAACGATAGGTTGGAGGTTTGGAGGCAGGCCCTCGAGTCTAAGGGTTTCAAGTTGAGCAATACTAAGACAGAGTACCTGGAGTGTAAGTTCAGCGTTGAGTCAAGGGAAGTAGGCAGGGATGTGAGGCTTGGATCACAGGTCATCCCCAAGAGAGGTAGTTTCAAGTACCTTAGGTCGTTTATCCAGGGGGACGGAGAGATCGACGAGGACGTCACTCACCGTATAGGGGCATACTGGATGAAATGGAGGCTAGCATCTGGAGTCTTGTGTGACAAAAAATGCCACCGACACTCAAAGGTAAGTTTTATAGAGCTGTGGTTAGACCGACCATGTTGTATGGGGTAGAGTGTTGGCCAGTCAAGAACGCTCATATCCAGAAGATGAAGGTAGAAGAGATGAGGATGTTAAGGTGGATGTGCGGGCACACTAGGACGAATAAGATTAGGAATGAAGATATTCGGGAGAAGGTAGGCGTGGCCCCTGTGAATGACAAGATGCAGGAAGCGAGGCTCAGATGGTTCGGGCACGTGCGGAGGAGAAGCCGTGATAATTCGGTAAGGAGGTGTGAGCGATTAGCTTTGATGGGTACAAGAAGAGGTAGAAGGCAACCTAAGAAGTATTGGGGAGAGGTGATCAGGCAGGACATGGCACTACTGCAGATATCCGAGGACATGACCCTTGATAGGAAGTCTGGAGGTCAAGCATTAGGGTTGTAGACTAGGGATAGTCGAGCTTTTCTGTCACGACCCAAAATCCATTAAAGGTCGTGAGGGCGCCGGACACCGTTGTCAGGCAAGCCAAAAATTAATAATTAATTTGGTTCTCATTTTAATATTTTTGAAATCATATTTCCTTCAATTAAATATCAACAAATGGAACATACAGAGTAAATAATGATATTTTTAATAATTTTAATACAGAATAACCCATAATCATCCCAAAACCCGGTGTCACAAGTGCATGAGCATTAACTAGGAATATAAAATTAAATACAGCATCTGTCTGAAATACAAACTGAATAGGAAAATATAAATACTCTAAAGGAGACTTTGTCGATTAAGGGTCATAATAAGGAATGCAGCTCACCTAAGTCCCCGTATGCATACACGCCCCTGCCCTCACAAGGTCACTAGTCATATATGTACCTGCACAAAAATGTGCATCAAGTGTAGATGAGTACGTAAGTAACGTGTACCTAGTAAATATCTAGCCCAACCTCGGAGGAGTAATGACGAGGGGTCGACATCGACACTCACTAGTGGTCCAATAACATCAGATACATTAAAGAGGTAAGTATGTATGAGTCAGAGTAAATAAATGAAATAAATAAGTATAAATCACGTGGTACAAATCCCCTCTCTTTTCGAGGAACTCAAGCTCTCCAATAGAAATTTCCTCCTTAACCGGAGTATATATATAGATATAGTGGATCAAATCAGGTAGATTGCCATAATTCAAATCCGGAAAACTCACAGATATGCCGACTTCTTGCCAAGTATTACGCACGATTTCATGAGGATATGATATAGGAAATGCAAGGCGTACGACTCGATACAACATAATAATTAAACTGTGAACTACCGAGGGTCGAATGACACGAACCATAGATGTATCTATTAACATATTGAGGCAAACGACCCGCTCCCATGAGAGTGTGGTACATAAATCCTGCCGAGGCGAACGTCATGTCCCATAAGAGTGAAATACATAATCCTACCAAGGCGAATGGACCGATCCCATTAGAATAAGAAGTTTTGACGGGTCCTTGATCCCACTCACGAATAAACGTGTGCGTTGTGATTTCTTTAATAAAAACCTTTCAATGAAACATATATATAACGGAGACATGCCGTAAGAGGAGAAAGATTATCCGGTGACTAATCATGAACCGGTGAAGTCTCTATAATAGAAAGTCTAGTCTCATATAGAAATGTAAAATAGAGGAATTTAATAAGCAAGAAACATCTCAAATAGTATAACTATAGCATGATGTGAACCTAAGTCTACCCGGACAATAACATAAATATAGCTACGTACGGGCTCTCGTCACCTCGCGTATACGTAGCCCTCACGTAGCACACATCAAATATATCACCTAAGGGTAATTTCCCCCTCACAGAGTTAGACAAGAGACTTATCTTGTCTCAAAGCTTGCTTTCCGGTCCAAAACTGTGCTTTCAATCCTCAACTCGGTGCCAAACGACCCGAAGCTAGTCAAATATTATATACAATAGTCAACACATGCTCAAGAGTTCACATCCTAACTATTAAAGTGAATTTCCAACCCAATTTGATGAATTCCTAAAATTCAACCCCAGGCCCACTGCCCGGATTTTGGAAATTTTCGAAGATGAACACTACCCATAATATCATGAAATCAAATTTATGATTTGTTCTCAATTCCATGCCCAAATTCATGGTCAAATCCAAAAATAAAATTTCTAGGTTTTCTACCAAAAACCCCACAATTTCTACTAATTCCTATGTTTAAATACTTATATAAACATTATATTTTAACTCATAATGTGAAGAAACCACTTATCCCATTATAGTTGATGAAGATGACATTCCAAAAGTTCTCCAAAATCGTCTCCCATGGACGAAATGAAGTGAAAATAAGCCAAAACCCCGATTTAAAGAGAACACACTGCCCATTATTCCTCGCACTTGCGTTGACCTGACCTCTTCTGCGGCTCTGCAGGTGTGGTCAAAATTCCGCTCCTGCTGTCCTCACTTCCCAGCCAAGAACTCGCACCTACGGAAGTGTTTTCGCTTTTGCGGGTATTGCATGTGCGGCCTGCTCTTGCGCATCTGCGCATATTTATGCACCAGCGGCAGCCGCCTCGCTCCTGCGCACTCACAGGTACGCTGCTCCAGTCTGCTTCTGCAGCTCACCCAGCTCCAGTCCATTCTTGCTTCTGCGAGCAACTCGCCGCACCCGCGATCTCGCACCTGTGGCTAAAATCACGTAGGTGCGATTACACTAGAAGCATTAAGCTTAAAAAATTCTTAAGTCCAAAAATCAATCTTCTAACCTTCCGGAATCCAATCGAGGCCCCCGAGACCTTAACCAATTATAGCAAAGCGTCCCAAAACACATTACGAACTTAGTCGAGCCTTCTATAACGATTCAATCGGTCATTTTGAGAATTTAAGATCCGTTCGGAAGCACATGGACTTGAGCAGCTTCACATTGGGTATATCGACCTGCGTGCATGGTTGGATTCAGTTATCGGATGATTCAAAATCGAATTGGAAGAAGGATTCTAGTTTTTGGAAGCTTAAGTGGTGAAATTTGATCGTAATTTGAATTGTGATATCAAGGTCAGAATGCGATTCCGAGAGTTGGCTAAGCTCCGTTATGTCTTTTGGGACTTGTCTGTAAAATTTGGCGTCATTCCAGGTTTGTTTGATTGGTTTCGGCACGAATTTTCGAAGTTGGAAGATTTGGAAGTTCATAGTTCGCTTCATGGTGCGATTCATCGTTTCCGCGTTGTTTGATGTGATTTGATACCTCGAGCGAGTCCATATTAGGTTATAGAACTAGTTGGTAAGTTTAGACAGGGTCCGGAGGCCTCAGGTGTGTTTCGGATGGGCTATGGGCCATTTCCTTCTATTTTTGAACTGATGTTTTCTGCTACCTGGTTTTCTTCATCGCGTTCACGCAGTGTTAATTTAGAGGGTGGGATATTCCTTCTTCGCGTTCGCATTCATCCTCTCGAGTTTGCGAAGTTCTACCCTTTACCTTCTTCTCGTTCGTGTTTGTTTAATCGCGTTCGTGTAGTAGAAAGTGGGAGCTGGGAACTGGTGACTACTTACTCTTCGCGTTCGCGTCTTTCTTCCTGCGTTCCCGAAGGTATGACATCCCATTCTTCGCGTTCGCGTATTATTTCTCGCATTCGCGTAGCCCAGTCCTTGGACCATCAAATTTCCCTCTTCGCGTTCGCGAGCCGTCTGTCGCGTTCGTGAAGCTCACCCTGGCAGCCTTCGCTTTTCCTCCTTCGCGAATGCGAGTCTTCTTCCGCGTTCGCAATGTTTTAGCATCTGGGCAGAATAAATAGTACTCCATTCCGAGGGTTTTCCATTTTTCACCATTTTGAAGTTCTAGAGCTCGATTTTAGGTGATTCTTCATGGGCTTTTCAAGAAAATCATTGGGGTAAGTGTTATCTACCCGAATCTTATCATATTTCATGAATCCATTACTAATATCATCATCTAATTAGTGAATTAAGTTTGGAATTTGGGGAAAATTTATGAAATCTTTCAAAATGTAAAAATCATGATTTGAAGGACAAATTGGTATCGGAACTTGATAATTTCGGTATTGTTGAACTCGTGTCGGAATGGATGTTCTGGTTTTGTAAATTTTGTCGCGTTCCGAGGTACGGGCCTAGGGAGTTGACTTTTGTTGAATTTTTACAAATTGTATAAGAATCATAGCTTTGTTAATTGAAATTGTTTTCTCTTGCATTGTTTGATGTATTTAAGTCATTTTTGGCTAGATTGAGCCGAGCGTTGATGAATTGGTAAAGAAAAAGCTAAATTGAGTATTGAATTGGACAAACTGAGGTAAGTATCTTGCCTAACCTTGTGTAGGGACTGCCCCTTAGGATTTGAGTCCTCTATGTTAATTGTAGCCCGTGCATGCGAGGTGACGAGTGCGTGCTCGGTCTTATTTGTGGAAAATTTGCGTTTAGGGTTCTTAGGTCCTTATGTTCATTAAGTGGGAAGTTCTCTGATATAATTTGCTTTCCTATTTGTTAGTTTTATCTTCATGCTCTATACGATGTTGTTAGCTTTTCTCTAACTCTTACTTGTTATTTGGCCCTTATTTGCCTTAATTTAAGTGATTGCCTTCATTATTGTTTTGATACTTCTTAATTGTGATTTCCTCTATGACTTTGTGAAAATATGCTACATGTCCAATTGTTGTGGTTTCCGGTGAAGTTTTCACGTGCCTTACATGTCTCGTTGTCCTTGTAAAAGTTGTTGTATTCCTTTGATTTTTACGTGATTCTCTTGTTTTCGTGTACTCATACTCTTGATAGTAGAAATTCTTTTAATGGAGTTGTTGATTTTTTGTTGTTGTTGGTTTAAACTATTGTTTGGTGGGATTGGGTTGCACGCCGCAACATGAGGAATAAAGGTGATATATTGACGAGGAATAAGGGAGAATTGATATTGTCTGGTGAGATCGGGTTGCATGCCGCAACAGGAGTAATAAGGGTGGACAGATGGGATCGGGTTGCACGCCGCAACAGGAGAAATAAGGGTGATATATTGAGGAGCAATAAGGGTAGACTGGTGGGATCGGGTTGCGCGCCACAACATATTATATTTATTATTATGATATTGATACTGTCCGGTGGGATCGGGTTGCATGCCGCTACAGGAGAAATAAGGGTGGAGTGATAAGGAGTAATAAGGGTGGATGTACATATCTTGTATTTTGGTATCCTCTATTTTACGATATTGGATTTAGTTCATTTATTTAAGACTTTGATAATTTGTACTTAGGGTTCCACTGAGTTTTGAGGATCCGGTTATTGACATTGATTTATTGACTTGCCGTTGTTCCTTGAATTCTTTTCCTGAAACTATTATTCTGGTGAATTAATTTTCAACGTAAATTTACTACGTTGAACCATTTCCTCATGTTCTGTTAAGTTGTTAGTAATATAGTGATTTAAAATAAAGAAATTAATATTATGCTACTTTGTATATTTTTTAAAATTTGAACTCGCCGTATATATATATATATATATATATATATATATATATATATATATATATATATATATATATATATATATNTTTTCTAGCGGATTTCCTAATTGGTTTAGAAACTGTAATTTATTTTATGTTATATAAATGAGACTCCTTGAATATCTTAGTTGCATTGGTTACGGACATTATGTACTGGGTAGCACGTGGATTTGTTCTGCAAAGCGAGATACAGATATGTGGGCAAAAGGTGTCATGTGTGCTAAAGGTTTGAAAATTGAGATTTATGATATGAGGACCGAGGATTGAGATGGTCGGGATTGTGTATTAGAAATGATGTGATTAATTGGGTTAACATCGCCTTCTTTATTTGAGAACATTTTTACTTGTCTGTGTCCCAGCTATGTTGGTGTTAATTTACCTGGTTATCTTTCATTACCATCTGTGTGTCCCTTTATTGTCTCTACTGTTTGTAGTTTGATCTCTCTCTGCTATTGACATTACTTTGTTATCTGTATTTTGATAGCTTATTATCATATACTGTTCAACTTATTTGACCAGTAGGTGTCTTGACTGTTCCTCGTAGCTACTCCACTGAGGTTAGTCTTGATACTTACTGGGCACCGATATGGTGTGCTCATATTACACTTTTGTATATTTTTGTACAAATTCAGGTATTTGGTCGATATTGACTGTGCGGATCGTTGTTGTGGAGACTCAAGGTAAACCTGATGTTGCCTTCGCAGGCCTCAGAGTCACCTTCTGTTGTAATCATTTTCATTGTTTCCGTTTGTTCTGGAAAAATGATGTATTCATTTTGTATAACTACTCCTAGAAGGCGTATGACTTGTACTACCGATTTTGGGAGTTGTAATTGTTCAGAGTTATCTAAGTTGAAGTTAGTGAATATCAATGTTATTTTTGTTAATGTTAGGCTTACCTAGTTTAGAGATTAGGTGCCATCACGACTCCTTCGGAGGGATTTAGGGTCATGACACCTTCGAATTACATCAAACAACGCTAAAACCATGAATCGCACCCCAATTCAAGCTTAATGAACTTTAGAACTTCAAACTTCTACATTCGATGTCAAAACCTTTCAAATCACGTCCGATTGACCTCAAATTTTGCATACAAGTCAAATTCCATATTACAGACCTACTCCAACTTCCGAAATCGGATTCCGAACCCGATATAAAAAAGTCCACTCTCGATCAAACTTCTCAAAAACCTTCGAATTTCTAACTTTTGCCAAATGACCCTCGAATGACCTACGGATCTCCAAATACACTTCCAGACACGCTCTTAATACCAGAATCACCATACGGAGCTATTTCCAGAATCGAAATCCCAAACGGACATCGATAACATTGAAATATACCTCAACCCAAATTTATAAAATTCTTCCAAAATGTCAACTTCCACCATAGGCGCCGAAATGCTCCCGGGTTATTCGAAACCGGGTCCGGACATACGCCCAAGTCCGAAATCATCATATGAAACTGTTGGAACCTTCGAATCCCGATTCTGAGGTCGTTCAAAAATCACACTTTAGAAAATTCTTCTAACTTAAAGCTTCCGAAATGAGAATTCTCTTTCCAAATCAACTCCGAACTTCCCGAAATTCAGTTCCGACCATGCGTGCAAGTCATAATACCTTAAATGAAGCTACTCAGAGCCTCACACCGTTGAAGGACGCACTGAAGCTCAAAACGATTGGTCGGGTCGTTAGATTTTCCTACTTCATACGGGGGATGGGGAAGGTTTGATAGGGTTGACCTTAGACGGTTAGTGGTTAATGTTGAGTCCATACTATCCTTTCTGTTTATATAGCCCCGAGCCTTAACTACTAGTTATTATTATTGCATGTCATCTATCTTATGGTTTTTATGCTTCTATTACTATTTCTATGATTTCTGCTGACGTTACTGATGAATTATCTCTTGTTTTATTTTCGCCTTCCTGAGCCGAGGGTCTATCGGAAACAACCTCTCTGCCCCATAGGGATAGGGGTAAGGTCTACGTACACACTACCCTCCCCAGACATCACTTTGTGGGATTTTATTGGGTCGTTGTTGTTGTTATTGTTGCCCTTCCTTATTATTAGATTATATTTTATCATTTATCCTAGTTTTTATATAATAATTCTACTCCGTATCCTAATTTTTTAGTAATATTATAATTTTATTCTTCATATTGTTAGTGCGTGACATCATGAAACGACAACAAACGATACAATCTATCCATACATTGTGTTTATCAAATAATATAATATAATGCAGTACAATACAATACGATATATTATGAAACGATATGTAACAACAATTCAAACAAGCTATTAATGAAAGTCCACATTAAAATATGATAAAATTATATATTAGATAACGTAATAGCAAAATTAAGGAAGATAACTAAAAATTTAATATTAGAAATTAAAGGGAAAGACTATATGAACTTGAGATTAGAAAGTTTTTAAAATTATAATTAGTAAATTCAAACTATGGGGAGGACCACAAAATTTTTACTTGATTTAAAAAAAGTTGATAATGAATTTAAATATTAAAAGTACAAAATAAATGTCTAATATAGGCAATTTTACTAACAAAAATTAAAAGTCAAATTTGTATATTGAAACTAAAAGTGAAAAAGATTAATGAAAAATAACTATTAGAACACTCAATAGATTTGCAACATAATAATCAAAGAACTTATGTATTAACATTTTAGACTAATTCAAAGTTACAATTTAAAATAAAATGTGAAATTATTTTGATTATAATAAAAAAATTGGAAGTGATATGTTTTTGGAGCATTTGATCAGTTAATTCTCAACACGAATGCCATAATAAGAATGTTGATGTTAGCAAAGATAATCTGCTTTTTATCATTTTCTTAGTACTCACAGCAAAATTGTTCTTCTCATAGTTAAGCCATGCTCAACTGCCAAGACATAGACTGGGTTTCTTTGTCCCTTGTAATGAGCCTAATTAACTTCTCCGAAGACAAATTTTATTATGGGTGGAAGCTCCAGCTTAACATGAATGTATACATGCTCGTTACGCCCAGGCGAGCAACTTTATTAGACTTATTATTGGATTTTGGGTGATTCCTATCTTCCAAGACGACTACAGCCTCCAGACATTTCTCTCTACCATTTCTTGAAGCAACATCTGTATTGTGCATGCTCATGTTCGTTAGGCCAGTTGCTAGTGATTTTGGGTTGTTCGAACTTCTATGTGTGATTGTTGACTAGCTGGCATGGAAGAAGGATAAGAAGCATATACTTGTATGGGAAGATCGGAACTCAGGATTTTAACACGACGAATACATTGCTTTTTAATATAAACATATCAATAGGTTTATGTAACCAATAAATAAGCTCCTTAATATAAGTTAATTGAATTTAAACAAAAAAATTCATATATATATATATATATATATATATATATATATATATATATTAGTATTTCAACTTATTTATAACGATGGTATGCCATCTTGCACAAATCTCTATCATTTACAAACAGTTATGCATTGTTTTAGAAAATTTTCAAGGTTACATAATATTTTTAAAAATTACCTTCACATGGTAATTTTAATTTCTGCTACTAAGTATAATATCAAAAATTAGTTTATATATTTGAATAGTTCAAGTTTAATTTTTAAGTAAAAAAATTAGTTCGTACATGTTTTAATTTTTCTAAGTTTAATCATGAAATGGTCCTATTTTTCATTACTAAGTAGATTGGTTATAAAATCATAACATTTAACTAATTCAAATATAATTTGAAGTAAAAACCCCACTTGGTCCACTTGAGGAATTCAATGTTTGAGCGTTAAACCAATTGCTTTGGGTTTGGGATATCACATGATATTCCATGGGGTTAGCCCATGTAACAGGCAAGTTATGGTCAAAAATGTAATACTGCTTTTTAATTTATGTAGTTTGTATCCAAAATCTATTGATCTAACTAATTCAAATTCACGCTCATTGAGCCGATAAAAGAGATAAAACACAGCAATAGAGTTCTTAATTCCAAGAACTCACATTTAGACTTGTTAGCCTTTGGAGTGCAAATGGTAATGTCCTGCACTAAGGGGTTGTTTGGCAAAATAATACATATATTAATTTTGCTATTATTAATCCCTTGTTGTATTTTTCAACTTATGTATAACTAATACTTATATTAGTTACGCACCATATTCAGTACTATTCTTATACATAGCAAACCATGACATCATCAATAATATGATTTTTAATATATGGATAAGTATGTATAAAGTATTTGCCACCTTGAGAAAATGCTAAAGTAAAGATAAAAGAGATTGCTCAGAGAGATGAAGAAATTTTGCAACTCAATTGACATTCCTCCAGTCACCTTTTCCTCTCCAAAACATCAGCTGGAACAATGAGAAGAAGAGGGTCGGTGGTGGATTCAGGATTTAGACGATGTATGTTCTATGTTGAGAGTGATGTTCTGGTGTTATTTTCAAGCATACTTACTGAACTTTATTTACTGTAACAGTAAGTCACAAACTTTATTAAGTTGCAATTAAAACTATTTTTTGTCACATTAACGTAAATGAAATTTACGTAATATATGAATAAACTCATAAAACTAATTTTTGTAAAATTAAAGTAATTGAATTACTCAACTTTATTAACTATAATAGTAAAGTCATAATATATTTTGCCCACCATATATAAAAGTAAAGTCACGTTGATGCGTATATCTGTCATTATATTGAGTAAAATTTAGTGATAAAGTTTAGTGACACTAATGAGACAATAATTTTGTAATTTACCAGAGGTAAAGTTTAATGATTTTACCATATTATAGTTGGTAAACTGATGAAATCCTAGATCTAATCTGAGCTGCTAAGCTGAGAATGAAGGAGAAGCAATTACACTTAATGGAGAGGAAAGAGTTCCTCTATTTTCTATTAATTTTCAGTTACAAACACTGTACACTAGCCGTGTATACATACAAACAAATTAGCTACTAACTATCTACTTAACAAACTAAGCCTTCCACTAACTTAGCTTAGCTGGCATCCAGCTGTACATTTCACTAACTATACACCTAATACTTCAACACCCTCCCTCAAGCTGATGGTTGAAACAAGTCTTTCAACTTCAGCTTGGACAATAGATAGTCGTGCTGCACTTTCCCAAGTCTCTTTGTCAGCAAATCAGCTTGTTGCTCCTTGGTAGGTACATGATTAGTCTTGATCAATCCTTGTATAATCTTTTCCCTCACAAAGTGGCAATCAATATAAGTATTCTTGGTTCTTTCATGGAATATAGGATTAGCTGCAATTTGAATTGCAGCTTTGCTATCACAATGTAAGTCTATAGGCAGGGGCAACTCAACTCCTAATTATGTAAACAATCCTGTAAGCCAAGTTAACTCTGCAACTATTGATGCTATACTCATAAACTCTGTTTCTGCTGAGCTTCTAGCAATTGTCTCCTGCTTTTTTGACTTCCAAGATATTAATGAATCACCAAACTTGACTACATATCCAATAACAAATCTTCTAGTTTGCAAACATCCACCCTAGTCTAAGTAACAATAAGCTTCAAGTCTTCCTGAGCCTTCTGAGGGCATCAACAGACCAATACCTGGGGTAGTCTTGATGTATCTAACTACTCTTAGAGGAGAATCCACATGAGATTGCTTGGGTTTGTGTATGAACTGGCTGAGCACCTGCACTATGTATGAAATATCAATTCTAGTTATAGTGCGATATAGAAGTCTACCAATCAGTCTCTGATAAGGTCCAACATTCTCTAGTTCTTTTTCCTCTGCATTAGCTTCACTAAAACAATCATTGTTCATGAAACTGTCAAATTCAACAGAAGTAAGCTTTGAATTGGTCTCCCAGGGTGTACTAGCAGGTTTGGAACCACCAAGCCCTGACTCTATAATCAACCCCAACACATACTTTATTTGACTCATAAATATCCCTTTCTTTGATCTGGCAAACTCTATCCCCAGAAAGAACTTAAGTTCACCTAAGTCCTTCATTTTGAATTTCATCTTCAAGTCACTTATAGTTTGCATAATTAGACTAGGACTGCTACCTGTGACCAATAGGCCATCAACATAAACTAGAACTATCACCAACTCTGTCTGCACCTTTTTTTTGTAAATAATTAATAGTCAAAGTGACTCTGAGTAAAGCCAAGTTGAGTCAAGGCATCTGTAAGTTTCTTGTTCCACTATCTAGGAGCTTGTTTAAGTCAATATAAAGACTTGTGAAGTTTGCAACCCATTTGTTTTGTAACGACCCGATCAGTCGTTCTGAGCTCTAGCGCATCGTTCGGCGGTTTGAGGCCACTAGTAGCTTCACTTAAGGTATTATGAATTGTACGTGTGGTCGGTATTGAATTTCGGGAAGTTCAGAGTTTATTTGGAAATAAAATTCTAATTTCGGAAGCTTTAAGTTTGAGGAATTGACTAAGGTGTGATTTTTGAGTAAACAACCTCGGAATCAGGACTTCAAGGTTCCAACAAGTTCGTATGATGGTTTTGGACCTGGCGTATGTCCGGATCGGGTTTTGGATGACCCAAGAGCGTTTCAGCACCTATTGTGGAAAGTTGGTATTTTGGAAGGATTTCATAAATTTGGGTTGAAGTGCATTTTAATGTTATCGATGTCCATTTGGGATTCCGAGTCTGGGCTCCTTATGGTGATTCTGGTCTTAGGAGCGATCCCAGATGCGGATTTGGAGGTTCGTAGGTCATTTGGCGAAGTTGGGAATCTAAAGGTTTTTAGGAAGTTTGACCAGAAGTGGACATTTTGATATCGGGGTCGAATTCTGATTCCAGAAATTGGAGTATATCCGTAATGTCGAATGTGACTTGCGTCAAAGCTTTGAAGTCAATCGGATGTGATTTTATAGGTTTCCACATCGAATGTAGAAGTTTGAAATTCTAAAGTTCATTAAGCTTGAATTGGGGCGCAATTCATGATTTCAACGTTGTTTGATGTGATTTGAAGGCTCGACGTAGTCCGTATGGTATTTTAGGACGTGTTTTTATAATTGGTTGAGGTCCCGAGGGCCTCGGGTGGATTTCAGATGGTCAACGGATATAGTTTGGAGTTGGAAATTTGCCGAGGCATCTAATATCTGGTCCAATCACACCTGCGTGAAAAGGCTTGCAGGTGTGAGCCTGGAGGTGCGACTATGAGGTTGCAGAAGTGACATTTGGATAGAGCTAGGATGGCCACAGATGCGAGGATGTTTTCACATCTGCGAGCCCGTAGGTGCGAGGAAATCTCCGCAAAAGCGGAATGCGAGAGGGGCAGCTGGATCACAGAAGCAGAAAGGAATCCGCATGTGCGAAGGTGCAGAAGCACGTGGAAAAACGTAGAAGCGGTTGCGCAGGACCGTGAAATGTTCCACAGAAGCGGATTTCTCCTGACTTGGAGGGAAAGGCACCTGTGATAGATTTTCTGCAGGTGCGGAGCCGCAAGTGCGACTTGTGTACCACATGTGCGGAAGGTCAGCTGGGCAGATTGTTTTAAGAACGGGACTTGGCCCATTATTCTTCCATTTTTCATTTGGTTGGGGCAATTTTGGAGAGCGTCAAATCAAGATTTTCATCAAGAAATACAAGGTAAGTGATTCCCATTTATTACAAGTTAAATACATGGTTTGTATAAGGATTTAAACATGGAAATTAGTAGAAATTGTGGGGTTTTTGGTAGAAAACCTAGAAAATTAATATTTTTAGATTTTGACCAGAAATTTGGACATGGAATTGAGAATAAATCATATATTTGAGTTCATGATGTTATGAGTAATGTTTATCTTCGAACATTTTTGGAATCCGGGCACGTGGGCCTGGGGGTGAATTTTCAGAATTCTTCAATTTGAGTTGGAATCACTTTAATAGTTAGGATGTGAACTCTTGATCATGTATTGATTATTTTTATAACAATTGACTAGCTTCAGATCGTTTGGCACCAAGTTGAGGATTTAAAGCACAATTTTTGACCGGAAAATAAGATTTGAGACGAGGTAAGTCTCCTGTCTAACTCTGTGAGGGAGGAAACCACCCCTAGGTGATATATTTGATGTGTGTAACTTGTTGCGGGGACTACGTACGCACGAGATGACCATACGTACGTACGTAGTAAGATTCATATTATTGTCCGGGTAGACTTAGGTTTACATCATGTTGTACTTGTACTATAGGGATTACCCTTGCCTGTTTAATCTTTTTATATCGCATTATGACTTGAGACTAGACGTGCATAGAGTGATAGACTTGCTATTGTAGAGTTTTCGCGAGTTTTATGATTCTCCACGGAATAATGGTGTTCCTCTTATGGATTTCTCGCGCGTTATGCGTTGTCATCGAATAATTTTCCTTAAAAATCATAACTCACATGTTCATTCGTGAGTGGGGGTCAAGGACCCGTTTAAACTTCTTATTCTAATGGGATCGGGACATTCACCTCGACAAGATTTATATACCACACTCTCATTGGAGCGGGTCGTGCGCCTCAACAGTTTAATAGATGCATCTATGGTTCGTGTCGTTCGACCCTCGACTGCGCACATTTTAGTATTTATGTTTAATCGGGCCGTACTCCTCGACATTTCTATAAAAATATCCTTATGGAATCGTGCATAATAATTGGTAAGAAGCCAGAGTATCTGTGAGTCTTTCCCTGATTTGAATTATAACCACCTATTTGGTGAAGTCCATTGTGTGTGTGTGTGTATATATATATATGTATATGCTCCGGTTGATGAGGAATTTGCTAATTAAGAGCTTGAGTTTATTGTAAGGAGGATAATTTCACCACATATTTACACTTTTATTTCATTTATATACTCTGCCTCATATTTATTCATCTCCTTACTGTACCTGATTTTATTGGACCACTAGAGAGTGTCGATGTCGACCCCTTGTCATTACTCCTTCGGGGTTAGGCTAGATACTTACTTGGTACACGTGGATTTACATAGTCATACTACACTTGCTGCACATTTTTGTGCATGCACTTCTATGTCCGGTGGTCCCTTGGGCTCGGAGCCATGGATGATGCAGGGACTTGCTGCAAGCTGCATTTCAAGTTACGATTCGCAGCTAGCAGAGTCTCCTCCAGAGTTATTTGTATTTTTCATGTCTAATTTGTATTTCGGACAGATGATGTATTTTATTTACTTCCTAGTTGATGCTCATGCACTCGTGACACCAGGTTTTGGGGGTACTTATGAGTGGTTCAGTATTGTAGTTGGGAAAAATATTATCATTTACTTTGTAAATTTTATTTCTGATTATTTAATTGAAGGAAAATTGATTTCAAAATACTAAAAGGAATAATCAAGTTAATCAATTATTGTTGGCTTGCCTAACAGCGGTGTTAGGCGCCATCATGACCATTAATGGATTTTGGGTCGTGATATGTTTCCCTCCCTGGCTGGCAAACCAAGGAGGAACCTCCATGTAGACTTCTTCAAGTAAGTCTCCATGTAGAAAAGAATTATGGACATCCATCTGATTGATGTACCACTACTTGGCAGCAGCAATAGCCAGAGCAGATCTCACTGTGACCATTTTCGCCACAGGAGAGAATGTTTCAGTGTAATCAACACCCTCCTGTTGATTGTACCCCTTGGAAACAATCCTGGCCTTATACCTTTCAACAATATCTGTAGAAGTGTATTTAACTTTAAACACCCACTTGTAACCAATTGGTACCTTCCCTTGAGGTAAAGAAACTATACTCCAGGTGTTGCTCTCTTCTAGAGCTGAGGTTTCACTCTTCATGGCAGCTATCCACTTAGGATCCTTGACTGCTTCAGCAAATATTTGAGGTTCTTTGATGGCAGAGTAGGCTACCAAAGTATTTCCAAAGGAATAAGAAATATGATCATAACTCACACATGTAGAAATAGGGTAGCAACAATGAGCCTTACCTTTGTTGTGAGTGACATAATCCTTCAACCAAATTGGTAGTCTACTATCCCTGCTAGATCTTCTACTGGCAGCAGGTTTAGCAGTAGGCAATATGGAAGATATTGGCTCAGCAGGGATTACTACTGAACCAACATGAGGATCAACAGAAGGCTCTACAGCATCCTCATGGAGTACAGGAGAGTCACTCTTTGAGAGATTGTGAGGATTTGCACTATCTGGTAGGTGCAAAATGGTGTGGAGGTAACTTGTTCTCAGAGAAAAAATAGAATTATTGAGATCCAACACAGGAAATATAGAGGAGCTAATACTAGAGGCATATTTTAAGGGGAAGATATCTTCTTTGAAAACCACATCTCTACTGACAGTAAAGCGTTTAGAGTGAATATTATACATTTTGTACCCCTTTTGTGTCATAGAATATCCTAGAAACACAACTGGAACAGCTCTAGGAGCAAACTTGTCTGACCTTCTCACATCAGTAACATAGCCCAGACATCCAAATAATCTCATATGGTCCGAAAGAGGAACATAACCAATTAAGGATTCAAAAGGAGACTTGCCTTGAAGAGCTGTTGAAGGTAGCCTAATTATAATATACACAACAGTGGTGACACATTCACCCCAGAATTTGAGAGGTACAGAATCTTGAAACCTCACTGATTTAGCCACTTCCAAAACATACTTGTGCCTTATCTTAGCTACTCTAGTTTTTTGTGAAGTATATATGCAAGAACTCTGGTGAATGATGCCCTTAATCTGCAGCAACTCAGCTACTTGAGATTTGAAAAATTCATTGCCATTATCTGATCGAAAAACTTTCACACAAGCTGATTAAAAATTCTGAATCATAGAAAAAAAAGATCTAAGGACAACAATTACTTCTGACTTGGTAGGCAATAGAAATACCCAAGTATAACGAGAATAGTCATCTACAAGAGTTAAAAAGTACTTCTTTCCATCATAGGTAGGAACTATATAGGGTCCCCACACATCACCATAAAATGTATGAAAGAAAACATTAGTAGTAGTAGTACTTAAAGGAAAGGGTAGCCTGATTTGCATTGCCAAAGGACATACAGTGCAAGTGTCATCAGAGTTCTTGTACTTGTGATGCTGAAATTCAACCATGGTTTTCAAAGTCCTTGTAGGCGCATCTCCTAAACTCTTATGTCATAAGGCTACATCTATTATTCTATTCTTAGTAATCACATTTACAGTAGGTAAGTTTTTTTAGAGTTGATAGCCGAGAAATTGGTCTGGTAAATTAAGCTTGAATATCAGTTGTATTGACCCCTGGAGAATAGAAAATGTAAAGACCATCATCTTCTCTACCTATCCCCTTCACCTGTCCACTGGAGAGTTCCTGAAAAATGCCGAATTCAGGAAAGAACATCACTGCCCATCTCATCTCCTTTGTTATCTTTGAGACAGATAACGTATTGTACTTGAAGTCAGGTATATGAAGTACATTGCTAATTGTTTGGACCTGAACAATATAAGTTGATCCTATGTGACTTATGGAAGCAACATTTCCTGTAGGAATTTGAACTGTACCATTCTTACTATTAGTCAACCTTTTAGGATTAACTAATAAGCTAAGACTGTGCACCATATGACTCGAGGCACCTGAGTCCACTATCCAATTAGCCAACATTTTCGGTGTTACTATACAAGATACCATACCTGCTGGGAATGGTGTATTTGTAGTTGAGTTGTTCCCCTCACTTCCTTTTCCCAGTAGCTGAATTATCTACTGGTACTGTTCTTGAGTGAACTATGGAACATTGAGCATCACATTCTAAATCCCCTGTATAGGTGTTGCACCATGTTGAACTTGTGAGGTACCTGCAAAATTAGCTGTGAAAGTTTGATTGTTCCCTATAGCACCTGTTGCTTCCTGGGTAAAATGAGTTGCATTTTCGCATCCAACTTTCTTCTTAGTCTTAAAGTCTGGAGGATATCCATTTAGCTTATAACATGTCTCCCTGGTGTGCCCTTTAAAGTTACAGTAGTCACAGTACATAGTGTTCTTCTTGGACCTATAGTTGCTTCCTCCAGTATAACTATGTACACTAGGATAATTGTTGTTGAGTCCTCCAGTATGAGCGTGATTTCCTGTGACATTTGTACCCTTTACCACTGAACATACCAGTATTGTTGTTTGGCATTCCTGTGGTTTTGCTACTAAACAAGGCGGTGCCTTCAGTAACTTCACAGACTTGTGATGAATGACACATAGACCTTCTGCTTTCCTAAGATATGATCGTTGCATAGGCTTTATTGATGGAAAGAACAAGCAACATGTTCAAAATCTGATTGCTTGACTGAGAATAAGACTCATTAGCCCCATAAGAAAGTGTAGTAACCTTTGATATTGAAAATGTTCAACATATTTTTTTTGATTCATCACATCCACACCCAGGGCAGGGCATCTGATTTTGAAGGTATAACACACGACAACCATTCACTTTATCAAATCTCTCCTTGAGATCCATCCAAACCTTGTGAGCACTTGAGGCATATACCATACAACTCAATAATTCAGCATTTATTGAGTTCATAATCCAAGAGAGTACTATTGCTTTGCATTTTCCCTATAATTTATTAAGAGATACATCAAATTTCTCCTTAGGATATCTACCATCCAAAAACCCTAGCTTACTTTTCCTAGTAAACTAACACGCATCGCACTACTCCACATTGTATAGTTTTCAGGTCTAGTTAATTTGACTAAAATCAGAGAACTACCTGGAGTATCATGAAGAAACAAAAGATGATGTTGGTCAATTGAATTTGAGCTATCACCAATAGCTGCTATGCTTGAATCAATTTATTCATTCTCAACCGCCATTGTTAATGAGGCACTCGAGCTCAAATGAAGAAGAAAAAACACGAAGAAGGAACTACTAATACTGAAGGCAGCTTAAACCTAGGTAATTGATAACGAAGCGTGAATCATAAACACGAGCTCTGATACCATGATGAAATCCTAGATTTATTATGAGGTGTTAAGCTGAGAATGAAGGAGAAGTAGTTACACGCTAATGGAGAAGAAAGAATTCCTTCATTTTCTGTTAATTTCAGTTACAAACACTATGTACTAGCCGTGTATATCACAAACAAATTAGCTACTAACTACCTACTTAACAAACTAAGACTTCCACTAACTTAGCTTAGCTGGCATCCAGCTGTACATTCCACTAACTATACAACTAACAACTTGTTTGGATGGTTGTTACACATTGTTGCATTATATATAGAATTATATTGTACTGTATCGTTTGATGAATACAATGTTTGGATAGATTGTATCGTTTGTCTTTGTTTCATGATATCATGCACCAGCTATATGAAGAATAAATTTGCAATATTATAAAGTAAAATTATGATACGGGGAAAATTTGTTATATAAAAATGTAGGGTAAATGATAAAATAAAATAATTTAATAATAGTGAAGGGTGAGATGAGAGAAAAAGACAAGATAACGATGCAACCACACCAAATCGGTTGTTACATAAGGTGGTACATTTTGTCGTTACGTAATGACGCATTTAACGATACGATACAATAAAATTTAAGTAACAATCAAAACAAACGTCGTATTTAAAGTAACAATACGGTACGATACAATAGGTAACAACCATCCAAACAAGCTATAATACTTTAACATAAACATCATTTATTTTAACATGATAAGAAATAATTTATTTTCAAACTTTGTTGCTATAGTACATAAATTCAATGGACATATGTGAATACGTTTAGAACCCCCCCCCCCCCCCCCCCCNTTTTACTGATTAACCGAGACTAGGGGGATGGATCAAAGATCGGCCCCGTAGTAGATCAGACCGAGGCATGAGGGCAAGGTACCGAGTTCGGGATTCGAGGTACCTGTTGAGATCGAGACCAGTAAGGATCGAGACCAAACAAGGTAGACATCGAGCAAGAACGAAGCTAGCATAATAACAGAAAGGCAAGATATCCGTGACTGGTCGAAGATCATGGAAGAAATCTTGGAACAGATCAAATCAAGAACGGTTATTTAGCTAATCATGGGACTTCCTTCTGTAATTAGAATTGTACCATAAGTAGAATTCCTCTACTATATAACGAGGGGGTTCTAATCATTTGTAAATCATCTTATTCTCGCATATCAAAGCAATATAACATTCTTTCTCTCTTATACTCTCTTGATTCATTAGTTTTCTTTATACTTCATTACCTTAATATCAGTCAGTTCAAGGGCACACTAGCTCGAGGGCTGAATTGCATTTCAACACTGGTTTGCTTTACTTTACTATTATTTCCTGTTATTATGCATCGCATTTATCAATTGATACTAGGAGAAATCACGTGTCCTTAAAACCACTTATAAGTTTAATTGTTATCCAATTTTAAGGGTAAACCATTTGGCGCCCACCGTGTGGCTAAGTATAATAGTGATTGCCTGGTATTAATTCCCATAAGACACACTTTACGCTTGTTCTCGTAAGTGTTTTGATTTCAGGATAAGCATGTCGAACTCACAAGCAGTACCCACACACGCTGACAACGACCTTAGTTTTCATGGAGAAAATGATAATGTAGCCACACCAGGAATTGAAGTTCCTCAGGATGACCTCGAGGGAGTACTAATTGCAAATCCCGTCGACGTCAGTTCTCATGTCGCCCTAAATGTAAATCTGGGCTTTGATCCCGAAAATAGCGTCTGTAGGGAAGTTAGATCAGGTGGTCGAGGTACGTAGGGTGGAGAAGACGGCGGAGTCAGCCTTCAACTAACATTTGAAATGTTACAGGCTCAACAAGCTGCTATAGCACAACTAAAAAATCAGAATCGTGCACCGAGTGGGGTCAAACCCGAGCCCTCACTGGAAGCTGTTCACAAGGCCGAACCTATACCGGAGAGGTCGAATGCCAATGAATCAGGGAATGACCACACCATTATAAAAATGATCGAGGAGCTCACTAAACGAATCGAATCAGGGGAAAAGAAAATCAAGGCAAATGACAAAAAGGTAGAAACATACAACTCCTGAGTTGATCAAATACCAGGGGCACCATCGATTCTAAAGGGATTGGATTTGAAGAAGTTCGTGCAGAAGCCTTTCCCCTCAAATGCGGATTTAAAGCCCATCCTGAAGAAATTATGCATGCTAGAAATTCCCAAGTACAATGGGACCACCGACCCTAATGAACATGTCACCCATTATACATGCGCAATAAAGGGGAACGACTTAGAAGATGAAGAGATTGACTCCGTCTGCTGAAGAAGTTTGGAGATACTTCTTCGAAGGGGGCGATGATATGGTACCAATAATTTGCCACCTAATTCCATTGATTCCTTCACCATGCTTGAAGATTACTTCGTCAAAGCACACGCCGGAGAAATATAGGTTACGACTAGGAAGTCGGACCTCTTCAAAGTGAAACAAAAGGACAACGAAATATTAATGAAATTTGTATCTCGGTTCCAGATGGAATGCATGGACCTACCCACGGTCACAGATGATTGGGTTGTCCAAGCCTTTACTCAAGGTTGAAACGTACAAAGTTTGGTAGCATCACGACAGCTAAAGCAGAATTTAATTGAGTATCCAGCCGTAACCTGGGCCGATGTACATAATCGGTACCAGTCAAAAATCAGGGTCGAGGATGATCAGTTGGGGACCCCTTCCGATGTTGTTTATCCAAATAGGCCCGTCGGCAGAATTCAAAGAGACATCGACAAGGAATCCTGATGGAACAGAGATCGGTATCAACCATACAACGTAGATCGTAGAAACAGTGGTCCAGGATGTAATCCCCGTTCGAAGTGATCGGAGGAATAATCGAGGACAGAGCTCCCGAGGGCTCATGAGTAAAAGTGGTTTCGAATAAACATGTCGAGCCTACAAAAGCACCACGACTATCATAATACAACTTCAACATTGACGCATCAGGTATCGTATCAGCCATTGGGCGGATCAAGGATACTAGATGGCCTAGACCCTCACAGATCGATCTGACACAAAGGAACCCTAATCAAATATGCAAATATCATGGTACTCATGGTCATATAACCTAGTACTGCAGACATCCAAAGGAACCCTAATCAAATATGCAAATATCATGGTACTCATGGTCATATAACCTAGTACTGTAGACATCCAAGGTAGGAGGTAGCTCGTCTATTCAACAAGGGCCACCTTCGAGATTTCTTGAATGACCGAGCTAAAAACCACTTCAGAGACAAAGATGCAAATGGGAAGAACGAACAGGAAGAACCACAACACGTGATTCAAATGATTGTTGTTGGGGTCAATATTCCATTGGGACCCATGTTCAAGAACACCAAGGTGTCGATCACCAGGGAAAAACGAACTCGAGACTATGTACCAGAAGGGACCTTGTCTTTCAATGACGAGGAAGAAGAAGGGATCTCAGAACCCCACATCGACGCATTGGTAATCTCTATTATTATGAATTAAATTAATGTTAAACATGTTTTGATTGATCCAGTAAGCTCGGCCAATATTATTCGATTGAGGGTCGTGGAACAGCTCGACCTGCAGGATCAGATTTTGCCCGTAGCTCGGGTTCTCAATGGTTTCAACATGGAGAGTGAAACTACTAAGGGCGAAATCATCTTGCCAGTAAAGGTATCCGGGACCATTCAAGAAGAAAAGTTCCATGTGATCGAGGGAAATATGAGATACAATGCTTTGCTCGGAAGGCCATGGATTCATAACATGAGGGCGGTCCCTTCAACCCTTCACCAAGTTCTGAAGTTCCCTAAACCGGAGGGTGTAAAAATGGTGTATGGGGAACAACATGCCACCAAAGATATGTTTGCGGTCGATGAAGTAGTACCGGTATCGACACTCTGATCTATAAAAAGATCAGAGTCCAAGGGAAAGTAGGAGGCTAAATATCAACCAAAGGCACCAACCTCGACTCAGTCGGAGAAGTAGGGAACGGACGAGGATGATGATTACTGTATCCCTCGATCCTTCATAATCTCCGATGATTCCGACGCCACCAAATCGATAGTCGAAGAGCTGGAACAAGTCATACTGATCGCAAATATGCTCGAATGAAAGGTATACCTAGGCACAGGGTTGACTCCCGAGCTCAGGAAAAAAACTTAATCAATTCCTTTTATATAACATGGATTGTTTTGCTTGGTCCCATCTCGATATGACAGGGATCCCACCAGAAACCACTACACATTTACTAATCTTGGACCCAAAATTCCGTCCAGTAAAGCAAAAGTGAAGGCCACAATCCGAGGTTAAACATGAGTTCATCAAGGATGATGTAACCAAACTTCTCAAAATAGGGTCCATTCGGGAAGTAAAATATCTCGAATGGTTAGAAAATGTAGTAGTAGTCCCTAAGAAGGGAAATAAACTTAAAATATGCCTGGACTATAAGGATTTAAACAAGGCCTGCCCTAAGAATTCTTTTCCTTTGACGAGTATCGATTGCATGATCGATGCCACATCCGGCCACAAGATCCTCATTTTTATCGATGCCTACTCTAGGTATAATCGAATACAAATGAACCCAGAGGATCGGGAAAAGACTTCGTTCATCACTAAATACGGTACCTATTGTTATAATGTAATGTCGTTCGGACTAAAAAATATTGGTGCTACTTATCAACGCTTAGTAAGTCGAATAATCGAAGAATAAATAGCTAAATCAATGTAAGTTTATATTGATGACATGTTAGTTAAGTCCCTGCGAGCAGAGGACCATTTGAAACATTTGCAAGAGACCTTCGACATACTAAGAAAGTATAACATGAAGCTTAAACCGGAGAATGCACATTCGGGGTCGGCTCGGGCAAGTTCCTTGGCTTCATGGTATCAAATCGGGGAATTGAGATCAACCCCGATAAAATCAAGGTCATCGAAGATATCACGGCCGTGGACAATGTCAAGGTCGTACAAAGGTTAATAGGGTGCATATCCGCCCTAGGTCGATTCATTTTGAGGTCCTCAAATAGAATTCATCGGTTCTTCTCACTGCTTAAGAAGAAGAGAAATTTCGCATGGACCCCGGAAATCCAACAAGCCTTAGAAGAACTAAAACGGTATTTGCTTCACACCTCGAAAGAGAACGAGCAACTCTACTTATACTTAGCAGTCTCAGAGATAGTGGTAAGTGGGGTCCTAGTTTGGGAAGAGAAAGGTACATAATTCCTTATTTATTATGTTAGACGGACCTTAGGTGAGGCCGAGAAATGATACCTACACTTAGAAAAATTAGAGCTTACTTTAATAAGCGTCTCTAGGAAATTAAACCATATTTTCAGTGTCACCCGATTTGTGTTGTGACTACCTATCCCCTTTGCAATATTTTGCACAAACCCGAGCTCTCAGGTCGATTGTCCAAATGGGCCGTTGAGATCAGCGGGTATGATATTGAGCATCAACCCCGAATGGCCATCAAGTCTCAGATCTTAGCAGACTTCATGGCCGACTTCACGCCAGCCCTCATACCCGAGGTCGAAAAGGAATTATGACTAAAGCCGGGTACATCTTCAGAGGTATGGACCCTTTTCACTGACGGCACTTCGAACGTGAAAGGGTCCGGTCTGGGCATTGTTTTGAAGTTGCCCACAGGTAATACAATTAGACATTCTATCAAAACTTCAAAATTAACTAAAAATGAGGGTGAGTATGAGGCCATGATTGCAGGTCTCGAGCAAACTAAGAGTTTGGAAGCAGAGGTCATCGAAGCCAAATGCGACTCCCTTCTTGTGATAAACCAAGTCAACGGACTTTCGAGGTTCAAGAAGACCAAATGCAGAGGTACTTGGACAAACTACATGTGGCTCTACATCGATTTAAAGAATGGACCGTACATCACGTACCTCGAGAACAAAATAGCGAGGCCGATTCCCTTGCAAACTTGGGTTCATAGGTCGAAGAAGACGAACTTAGCTCGGGGACTATAGTACAACTTTTGAGGTCAGTGATCGAAGAAGGCCACGCCGAAATAAACTCTACAAGTCTGACTTGGGATTGGAGAAATAAGTATATCGAATACTTAAAGAACGGGAAACTTCCATAGGATCCTAAGGAATCAAGGACTCTACACACAAAAGCAGCACGGTTCACATTAGCCGATGATGGAACACTGTATAGGAGAATGTTAGATGGACCATTGGCGATATGCTTGGGACCGGGAGACGCCGACTACGTCCTAAGGGAGATTTACGAAGGCACCTGTGGAAATCATTTCGTAAGCGAGTCATTGGTTCACAAAGTTATCAGAGCAAGGTATTATTGGGCTGATATGGAAAAGGATACAAAGGAGTTTATTCGGAAATGTGACAAATGTCAAAGGTATGCGCCGATGATTCATCAGCCCTGGGAGCAACTCCACTCAGTCTTATCCCCATGGACGTTCATGAAATGGGGAATGGACATCGTCGACCCTCTCCCACGGCCCCAGGTAAAGACCAATTTATTTTGTTTATGAATGATTATTTTTCTAAATGGGTTGAAGAACATGCTTTCGAGAAAGTCAGAGAAAAGAAGTCATAGACTTCATTTGGGACCACATTATATGTCGATTTAAGATGCTTGTCGAAATTGTGTGCGATAATGGAAAGTAGTTCATCGGCGGCAAAGTGGAAAAATTTCTCGAGGATAACAAGATTAAAAGGATTCTATCGCGCCATATCATCCAGTGGAAACAGACAAGCCGAATCAACAAACAAGACCATCATTCAAACCCTAAAGAAAATATTCACCGATGCTAAGGGGAAATGGAGAGAGATACTGCCTGAGGTTCTTTGGGAATACCGCACGGCATCAAAATCCAGTACGGGGAAAACAGTGTTCTCTTTAGTCTATGGTGCCAAAGCTCTGATCCCGGTCGAAGTCGGGGAACCTAGCCTCAGGTTTCGGTATGCAATGGAAGAATCAAATCATGAGGCTATGAATACGAGCCTCAAATTGCTGGATGATAGATGGGAAGCCGCCCTAGTTCGAATGGCAGCACAGAAACAATGGATCGAAATGTATTACAATCAAAGAGCCAATCTTTGACACTTTAAAATCGGGGACTTAGTTCCGAGAAAGGTCACCCTCAACACTCGAAAACTGAATGAAGGAAAACTTGGCCCAAACTGGGAAGGACCATATCAGGTCCTCGAGATCATTGGAAAAGGATCCTACAAGCTTCACACGATGGACGGTGAATAATTACCAAACAATTGGAACGTTTCACTCCTCAAACGATACTACTGCGAAGGTACGACCTTCTCCATTTTCATTTATATTTTAAATTAACCGATTGGAGGTGTCCGATTGAAGATGTCGATGGGTTGTTCAACATAAAATCCTTAGGTCTGAAAGCACACGTTGCAATCTTTTTTCCTTAGACCGGTTTTTGTCCAAATTTGGTTTTTCCGGTGAGGTTTTTAATGAGGAGACCATTGTTCGTGCTAACTTAGAGAAATTTAACAGTATCCGATGCTTATTTACAATCAACCTCGAATACTAGGGGCATCACCCTGGAATGTCAACTTTCTTGCAAGGAAAGTACTTCGTGTCAACAGGGTCTCGATAGGTAAATTTTGTAAGGGCCAAAAGGTCGAATGAGTCGTGCCCATGTAGGTTAATCGATCCATAACATGTACGCATGTATAATCGTCTATTAAGAGAAGTATTTTTCCTTTCCAAATATTTCATGCCTTAGAAAAAACTTTTGTTACAATTTCATGCTCTTGATCTATTGTGTAAACAGGCTTAAGGGCCGATCACAACTGAAATTCGAACAACTAAGCCTACACTCGGGCACTGCCGCCCAAAAAATAGATGTGGTCAAACTATTAAAACCTCGATACTGTAAGACCTTAAAAAGGCAATCCTCAAAATTTATAGGCCACGGCCACCCCACTCGGGGACTGACACTTCGAACAAGTTTAGAGTGTAACAAAAAAACACTCCCAAGAGGCAAGTCCCAAACTAAAAAGGCTACGGCCAAATTAACACGGTTCAGAGACATCCAAATTCTGTAATAAAACAGGCCTTCGAATATTTTTATAAACCGGCTAAAAAGGCTACCCTTGGCAAAACTACAAAGGGTTTCGATAATATCGACCCTAGAATACCCTAATGGGTACGAAATTATTCGAACTCTCAAACAAATTACTTATTTCATGCTAAGGTATAACAAATTTTATATGATTAAACAATAAAATTTTCAAGCCGAAAAGGGGAAAAAACAATTCTTTTTTACAAAGGCCACATTGCCCTAACACAAAAGACTAAGGGGAATTTCTATTTTGAGTTTGAGAAATCATACTCACTCAAATAAAACTTATGGGTTACCCTACTTCGAGTTCGAGCAAGTAATCACTCAATTATAAAAACTACAATAGTCCAGCTTCGATCAAATTGCCTAAGTCTGAAACTTATGAACAAAATTTTCATAAGGCATAAATGAAACAAAACTTTCATAAGGAAGAAAATTAAATAAAGAGAAGTTGGAAAGAAAAGAGATCTTTAAATATATGAAAGGATATTTACAAGGTCCGATCATGATTCTACACAAAAGATAAAAAATGAAAAATCCTAAAGTTCCTAATTTTCTCCGGGGGAAGCTTCTTCTCCATCGCCCCTCCCACCCCCACCCCCACCCCCCGCCCCGCTCTCGCTCCCAGCGTCATCATCATCATCATCGGAGGAGTAGGTCATTGCCTTAGCGTCGGATTTGAGCTCTTTGGCATTTTTTATCTCATCAGTGAGATCAAGCCTCGAGCATGAATATCCTTGAGGGTTTCCCTCCTAGATTGGAACTTGGTGAGCTCGGCAACCCAATATGCTTGAGTTTGGTCAGCCTCAACAGTTTTATTTGCTTGGGCTTGAGCGGTTTCAGCATCAGACTGGTGGACGACCACGATCGCCTCCACATCAGTCTTGGCCTTTTCAGTCTCAGATTTAACCTTTGCAAGTTCGGCGGCCAACCGAGCATCGAGATCCTCAATTTTCTTGGCTTGTGACAAGCTCTTCTCTTTCATGCCCTAAAGCTGATTTCCAACCAATGACAACTGGGCTCGAGCAGCCTTCTTCTCTAAGTCAAGGCGGTCCATATTTTGTTTCATGCCAAGGTCTCTGCCTTCACCGCATCAAACTCTCCATGAAGCTGCTCGATTCTCTCGAGATTCTGCTAAACCTGTGTGATTGAATTTTTAGCCATCATTCCCGAACCGATGCCATGAGCTTCTAATATTTTTATTACGTGCTCAGTCAGGTCGGTTTGTTCTTTTTGAGCCAGAGCTAGCTCAGCTCGGAGGTCCTTGATCTTTTCTTTTTTTTTGCCTACTGAGAAGTTTAAGGGCATTCATATCCTCGGTAAGCCTTTGAATGTCGGACTCATACCGACTCAGTTCAACTCGAGACCTAGAAAATGCTTCATGATGAAGCACCAAGGCCTAAACAGATAAAAGAGAGAAGTTAGACAAAGAAGAAAAATACAAGTATGATATCAACAAGGGAAGTTAAGGTTTACCCGATTCAAGGCTTGTTGTACCTCATTGAAGAGGAACGGTTCTCCCACTTCATCCATAAGGGCTTGGTCTTTTTCTGTGACAGACCACGAAGATAAATGGCTACTCATACGGGGGCAGCAAAAACTCGAGCATCCTCCGGGATGGAAATGACGATTGTTCGTTTGATCTGGGGACATCCAGGAAAAATAACCACGGAAGGGGTCCTTGATCTCGGCCAAACCCACACCACATTTAAGTAGTGAGGCGGTCGATGCAATAATAAACCCAACGAAGGTCGGGATCGAATCCATAGGGAGCTAGAAATTGGATTAGGTATATATCTAGTTTTCTTGTATGTTTTGAATCAAACTACACTTCCACAATATTGATTGGTATTCCACTTCTACTTTGTTCTATTGTATGCAAGTATAAAACTAAGGACAATATTTTTGGAATTGAGTTGTTTTTCAAATAATTAAAGGATCTAGGGTCGTAACTTCCAACTAGGTGGTTACCTAATGGATTTTAAACTCTAGGGAAAGTTTGATTGGTCAGGGTTGTAATATAGCAATCACACTCGGGTACTCACTCTATACGTATTGGTAGTTTGAGTGATTTTGCGCAATTTGGCTTTCTCAAGTCTGCATAATACAAGTGATAATAGCTCAAGTCGGGTCTTACTATCTCTAGATTCAACCCTTTAATTGGGGCTATCAATTTCTTGAGTTCACCCCAATTTCTTGTTAGCCAAGTTTTCCTAGAATCAGTCTCTCTTTCTCAAGTACAGGGTAAGTCAATTAGGCATGAATTAGTGTTTGCAACCATTAATCCTTGAGTTCAAGCAAGAAATAGGCTAAATATCACTAACCCAATCACAAACAAGCCCTAATTCAAACACCTATCAAATAAAGGTTGGGTCACAACCCTAGCTAGAAGTTTAGCTACTCATGAAAATTGTAGAAATTAAAGAAGAAATAAAGATAGAATCCATAATAATTAATTATGGGATGAAAATCTAGTGTTTGGAGACAAATCTAGTACAAAATTACTTAAAGAGATAAAGAAAAATGGCTTGGTGCTCTTACAAAAACCAATCTTAACCTAAAAATGACAAAAAGTCCTATTTATACTAAGCTAAAAATATCTTACAAAAATACCCCTTGTGGAGGTTGTTCGGCCGCATAATTCTGAGTGCAGTCTGCACTCTAAGCTTGACTGGTCAATTGGGCCTGTTGCGGTCACACAAAGTTGGTATGCGGCCGCACTTCATCAAGTTGTGAGGACCGCACATTTTTGAGTGCGGCCGCACACTTAGCTTGAACTGGGATCTGGACTTGACTCTGCAGACCGCACATTTGTGAGTGCGGCCGCACACTGGCTTCTGCGCCCGCACAATATTCATGCGGTCCGCATATCTTCAACTAGAGGTTCATTGAATCTACTCCTCTGCGGCCCGCATAATAATGAATGCGGCCGCACACTGACTTATGCGGACGGAAAATAGTTATGCGGTCCGCACATCTTTAATAGCTCAAAAATTCCAAGTCTCTGAACCTCTCTTTTGCGGCCGCACTAGAATAATGCGGTCCACATACTCTGAAGGTGAATTTTGACAGGGTTCCTTCATTGTTTGCGGCCGCACACAGTATTGTGCGGTCCACACTCTAAGCACTATTGTCATGTTTTTTGTCCTTGTCCAATTTTGACTCCTTTTTGAGTTGATTTTTACTTTTTGGCTCGTTTCCCAATATTCATGCAAGAAAGCTCATTTCATTAGTTCTCAGGGATACCTTTAAGCATTTTCGAGCTAAAACTCAAGTAAAAGAGGACAAATAAGTGGTCAAAATCCCTACTTATCAGTCCTCCCCTCCATGGGCTCCTTCTGCATCGGGAGTCTTCATGGCTTGAGCCTCCCGAATCGTCTCCTCAAAAAATGAAAGGAGGGACGGGGAGTCTCCAACTTCTATTGCTTCAAGTGGGTCTCTTGGGGCATTCTTTTCATCTCGAGGGACCTCGAGACTGACCTCCACAGCTGGATTCGCTACTTTTTTGCCTCGAGATGAGGCATCTTCGCCCTTTTCCAGTTCTAGGGCTCCACCTGAGTCTCCTCCCGAAGCCTGGTCAGCTCGGGGCAGTGTTTTTTTGGCTTATATCGGCTCGACGAGCTTCTGAGTCTCGGTGTTTGTCTTTACTCAGGCCACCAACCCAGAGTCCTCCTTTTCTTATTCTTTTTCTTCCTCCCTTAGGAGTTGGGCCGACCCCGCAGACACAGGAACGACCTTTTTTTTGGGACTGCGAGCCACCCTCTTCTTAGGTTCCAGATCCTCGGAGGTCGAGGTCCTATTTCTTTTTTTCTCCTTCACCAACTTCAAAACCGGGATCAAAGTTTCTTTTTTGCCTGATGGGAGCCTCATGACTGCATCTTTGTCGAGACCTGCAGGAAAATAAATTGAGTAAGTATGGGAGAAATGTCTTAACAAAATTACTATACATATGAAAAGGGGCTTACCATGATTTTTGGCTTCCCACCGGCCTTTCGATAGATCACGCCATGTGCGCTCAGCGTACGTAGGGGTCGAGGCCAGGTCCCTAACCCATCTCTCGAGGATAGGAATTGCACCGGGCATCCAAGCAACTGCTACATCATGAAGAAGGATATCAATGAGAAGAAGTAAAGAAGCGAAATAAAAAATAGAAGTTAGTAGCGGGATTGCACTTATACTTCATATTCCACTTCTCGGAAAATGACATCTTTTCGGCCAGGATCAGGTCCAAAGTCTTCACTCGAACGAATTGACCCATCCAACCTCGATTTGTGTCCTCATCTATGCTCGAAATAAGTGCCTTGGTAGCCCAGCGTTGAAGCTTTATTACCCCACTTTGGTAGAGTCGGGTGCTGTATAACCTGATGAGATGGTCGAGGGAGAAAGGAAGCCCCTCGACTTTGCTCACAAAAAATTGAAGCAGAATCACAATCCTCCAAAATGAGGGGTGGATCTGTCCTAAGTTCACTTGGTAATTTTGGTAGAAATCAACGATAATGGGATCGAGGGAACCCAGCATGAAAGGGTAAGTGTAAACACTTGGGAACCCTTCCACGTAGGTAGTGGTGTCTTTTTCGAGGGTCAGAATCACCACTTCTTTGCCTTCCCAGTTGTAGTCTTTCTTCACCTGCTTAAGGAAGTTCTAAGATGTCGAGCATATGTATCTCGATACTGGCTCGCATCGACCAGGGGTCGACAAGGTTTTCTCGATCTTGAAGTCAAAACTAATGACGCACCCCTGGAACAAACTCCTCAGGGCGCGACTCCACCGGGGTTTTCTTACCGGTCAGCCGAGACGATGAAGCGATTTCTTTTTGTGGCACAGTTTTTGACATTTTTGCCATTTAGTCTGAGTTTAAAGAAAGATGAAGATAATGAGATTTGTATTGGGTAAACAATATGTGAAATTAATTTTGACTTCTAAAACATATAATAAATTCGGCATCTGCAGCTTAAGAGGGATCCTAGGTAGGAGTACATGTTTTTTGTACAGTGAAGGTTCTGATACTACTATTCCCAGTTCCCTCCAACTCCAAGTATCAACAAGTTGTTCAATCCCTTAAGAAGGTTGTCACATCATCCATCGTTGGGAGAGCCACCTGGTTCACACAAGACCCGCATTTGGAAAGACCGTGACATTAAGAAAACCAAAGGCTTATTTTTCACTAAACCTAAGAATAAGCTTGCGAATTCAAAAGAAACTATAAAAGTAAATAAGAAGTTATACTACTAAGGAAGACAAACTAAAGAAGCTACGAAACAACTACAGAAAGCTAGATAAATGATTATACTTCGCTAAGTAAAATGAATATATACATCAAACGAAAGGGAAGAATATATACATACCAAAGAGAAAATAAAGATAAAAGAACAATATATACATACCAAAGAGAAAATAAAGATAAAAGAAAAAATAGTATCAGAGCTATTGCATGCCAAAATCAATGTCTCAATCAGTCATCAAAATAGACCACCCCCTAAATGAAATATAAGCATTATCCTCAATGCTTAACAAAAAATAAGAATAGGGAAGGGTAGAGAGTTAAGAGAATTCCTAAGTGGTCTTAGTCTGCATGGTATCTCCAGCACCCTGAGTCTGCATAGGATCCTCAGGCACCTCAGTCTCCTCAAGTTAAATCTCATCATCACCTGACTGAGGGACAACCGGGTTGCTGAGTATCTGGATCATCTCCTCAGCGGTGTGGGCAGTAGCATCCAGCTCCTCAGACTGGCTGGTTGCTGCCTCAGATGCCTCTAGTGTTGCATGTGCTGTTAGGGCCTGCTGTCTCCATGAGTAGGTCCAATGGTAGATCTCCGGCAGATGCAATCTTGGCAACCTCCTGTCTCAACTTCTCCACCGACTTCTTTGACGCCTGAGACTTCCTCATCTTCTTTGTTTGCTTCCCCAACTCCTCAATGACCTGCCCATGTGCCACCAGGGTCTGCATTATGGTCTTCTAGTTGTCCAGAATCTTTTTCAAAGTTTCCTCCACTGATGGAGGTAACTGTGAGGTTGCTGGGGCAGAGGACTGTGTTGCAACAACATTGGATATGTCAGATAACTTTGAAGTAGGTGCGTGCATCCAGTTGTTGAGACTCGCCAATGTTTGGGAGACTTGTAGTGCAGTCTGTGGATAGGTGGATGAAGCTGGTACTGATAAAAGAGTTGATGGCCTGGATGAAGAGGGTGGTGGCACGGCTGCTGTAGAAGGCATGGCAGCTGTGGAAGGCTCAGCAGATGAGTCAATCACTACTACCCTTGGCTCTTCATACTGGTCAGTTGAAGTAGTTGCCTTACCCATGAACTTCGGGTTGTCAGTATCCTGAAGGTGGTACCAAAAGAAAGGCTTCTTGGCCTTTACTTTTGTATCAAACGACCTTGTCTCCACCCTTTTATCATTGAAGTATTCAGTGAAGAAGTTGGGGTAGGGATATGATCTCTCCTCCTTCCGGACAACTGAGGTAATGTTGGTAGACATGATGGCCCCCACATTTATTGGATACCCAGCCATAATCGAAGCCACCAGGACTGCTCGGGGAAGGGGCAGGTTGTTCTCATTCAAACATGGATAAATTTTTCTGCATACAAATGTCTGCCACCCTTTTGCCTCAAAATTTAGGGTGGCCCGGATTATGGGGACCCCGTTGTGAGTGACTGAGGGTGGTCCTCGAGCTGCCAAAATTTTGACTAACCATGGCCTAGCAGCCTCTCCCAGAGCCAATTTTTCCAAGTATTGGACGGCCTCCACTTCTTCTAACCCCACATATTTGTTCAGAGTACTTGGGTCGAATCGGATTTTCATATTTCTCACTTTGGTTACCTTGGTACCCTTCTTTATATGATCCACGTTGGTATAAAACTCTTTAACCAAGTGCTCGTTTGCGTCGATGACATCTTAGGTGAACCATTTCCATCCTTTTCTCTCCTGGAACTGTCTGAGGACATTTGGATTGTGAATGTCCAAGTCCTTCATCAAAAACTGTCGCTCCAGTGTGAGTGATCTTTGGGGCCACAATTCTTTGAACCTATTGAAAGCTGTCAGGTTAACAAATTTGTCCACCCACATCTCCGTCCTCCTTGTCCTCTCAAGGCCACCCACTCGAGTGTCACTTCCTCTACCGTCATCTGGTATATCATCATCATCATCATCTAAATTGATTGGTGCGGGAGGAGGAGGTAAAGAGTAGGGTTCGAGACTCTTACTTCCCGCATCAAAATTAGCGGAGGAGCTGTTTGTAGGCTCATTGCGCAGTTGATAGTGCCCTGTGGATTGTGGTGGATGGGATTGGGTTTCGGGATGGACCTCCACAGAGTCACACTCGGAGGTTTCCCTAGACGAGGCATATTCACTGGTGTCCGAGGAGTCAGGAGGTCTGCCTGCAGTTTCTTTCCTGTTTATGATTTTTTGGACGGCAAGTGGTAGGTTACTCTTGCCTCAGCCTCGGCCCCGGGAGGGCTCACCCCTCCCTTTTGGTGCATCACTTCTGCCACGGGATCTGACCATTATCTGCAACACATAGAAATAGGGATCAGTTAGAATGGAAGCTCAAAGTATATACTAATGCTATTGAAAAGTTACAGTAAAAACAGACTCAGAAGAGGCTGTGCGGACCGCACAAAAGTGAGTGCGGCCGCACAGACACAAGTGCGGACCACATAAAAGTGAGTGCAGCCGCACGACCCCCAGGTTCAGACAATGGGTTCTCTGATCATTCATCAGTGGGGACCGCACAATTTTGTTGCGGCCTCACAACCACAAGTGCGGACCGCACAAAAGTGAGGGCGGCCGCACAACCCCAGGTTCAGACTACTATTTCTTTTTAGTCAATCAGCAGTGTGAACCGCACAATTTTGCTGCGGACCGCATAATTGCACTGTGGACCGCATAATTTTGAGTGCGGTTCGCACAAATCAAGAATCAATTTTTGTTGATACCAAATGTTTTCTTATATTATTTTTAAAATGCATATATATCTTCAAAACAATGCATGAGCATCAATTAATATTTTTCCATAATTTTTGCATTTTTTATTAATTTATCCTAGTATTTTTATTATATAAACAATTACTAATTGCATCACAAATAATTTTATGATAATTTTATTTTCTTATTTTTATCATTTATATCTATGCTAAGTTTTAATTATTTCACGAATAGCCACATTTACATTTTAGGGTTATAATTTCAATAACTTTGCAATAATAACCCACAAGTGCATAATTACTTTATTTCACAAGAAAATGACATTTTATATTTTTATAATATTAAGTAATTATTTTAAATTATTTTTATGCATCAATAGCATTTTTATCATTTATTAGGTATTTTATAAATTATTTATCAAATTAATTGGGTATTTAACAAATAGCCTCTTTTAATTTGTTTTAATTTCGGACTTTAGCCCAAATTTTCACCCTAGCCCAATTAAAATTACAGCCCAAATACCCTGACCCAATTTAAAAACCCGCCCAACCCCTCAGATCAAGTCCTGGCCATTGATCTCAAAAGATCAACGGTCTAGGATCATTTGCCTTTTTTAATTACTCCAAATGACCCCTAACCTAGTCATTTCTTCAACCCCGCCGCCCTTGAATCCCTCCTCCTCTCTTCTCTCTCAAAATTTCCCCTAACCCTAGCCGTCGTCACTAGAAACCCTTCAATCCATGGGGTTTCCCTTTGATTTTAGGCCCCGATCAGCCTCTTATCTTTACTGATTGTTTGATTTTGTTGTTGGTTGAAGGAATCTCGAAGAGATTCAACTCAGATTCGGTCTAAACCTCTCATTTTTCTCGATGAACCTGCCTGTATTTATCTCCATGTTTGTGAGTGCTATTATCTTCACGTTTATGGCTTAAACCTCTGGTTCCAAACCAGATTATCTTCTCACCTCTGTCATTTTTAAAACCCTAGTCTTTTGCTACTCGAGTCTGTTCAGATCCTTGTAGATCATAGATGATTTTAAGTTTATTTAATGTTTCTCTTTAAAAACCTTCTATTTTTCCTACTATTAATTGATTTTAGTGTTTCTCTAAAACAAGGGTTTCGTCTCTTTGCGTTTCTGCAAAACTTTTCTAATGAGTTTGAGTGTTTAATTTCGTTTCTCTTTTTTTGCTTGATTGGTCTTCATATCTATGTTCTAACCCCTAGGGTTTCTGCTTATTTCACTGATATATGGGATTTAATCGTTTTAACCGTCCTCCTAAATGTCTCTGATTTATTTATTTACCTTTATCAAACCTCAATCTGGGTTGTTAATTGATTCTCCCTTATTTGAGGGGTCTTTCTCGGATTTAGTTGAGTTATTTGATTGAGTTTAGCCCCAATTAACTGGTTGACTTTATTTCTATACCTTATTTATGAACTCTGAATTGTTCTTTGCCTTATTTGTTTTACCCTGCTAAGTGCTATATAATCCCCCGTTCTGATTTTTCAAAACACACGAACACACATAGAAAAACACAAACATACACACAAACTCTTATTCTCACACCCACTCAGTCGTAGTCTTTCTGTTACTTCTATTTGATGTTCTGTCTACCCGGCTGAAAGCCAAGGCTAGACTCTTGGATCCTATTTGCTTTCATTTTCCTGTTGCTATCTCTTAACTGGTAGTGCCTCCACTTCTGTTATCATTCAATATGCCATGTAGTTAGACCTATGCTCTTCCTGTTTATTGCTTTTAATCAGCATGACTATTTCTGTTATCATGTCCTATTCAATATGCTATGTAGTCAGTCTGCTGTAGATATCAACATGCCTCTGTTTGTCCTAAGTTTATGTTTATTGCCCTCTTACTAGCATACCTAAATTCCTGTTAACCTGTCCTGTGTTGTGTGTTAGTATAGTTAGTCTACCTTAGCACGTCTCTGTTTAGCCTATGATACTTGTTTACTTATTTCTGAAAATAGTATGTTTAATTCCTACTATCCACCCCCTTTTGTATGACTGTTTGATTAGTAACTCAATTTCAGCATGTTGTTCTCTGTTTAATACGTGTTTATATGCTCACCTAGTAATAGTTAATGAACTAAGTGAAACTTGTTTGACTTAATTGTAACTCTGTCCTGTCTATGATTCCAGTGTTCCTGGTGATTGTTTAACTACTGGAACTCATGCCTGAACTTAACCTGCTAAATGTGGTTCTGTTTGTAGTTTTTTTGTAATCTTGTAATCTGTTTCTATTCACTTCTAAAATCCACACTGTTTTTCTAAAAAACTATCTCCTACTTTTATATACTATTATCAACTCTCACTCTTAGATATCTAGGGTCCTTCCCCCCAGTGTGAGCACCGCCTAGGAGTCCATGAGACTCCTCCAAACTCTAACACTTTGGGGCTGGCCTTCCAAACTTGTTTACAAAACTGTTTCTATGGAAGGTTCTAGTGTGAGTATTGCCCGGGTTCCCGGAGGCCCTTAGTAACTTTGACACACCAGAAGCCCGGTTGTGTTATGGACTCCAGACTTGCTTGAAAGCCTGGCTTCCAGGTTGACTTTGGGCCTGCCAAGGCTCCCTATAGTATAATAATTTTCATTATGTAATTCATTTGTATTGGTCTGTAATAATAATCTCTGTAAAATAGATATGGAGTTACTAGTAAAAGCTGAGAGGGATTTTTATGTATTTATTTTTTTGGGTTTGGATAAAAATCATGCTTATAGAATTATTGTGATTATTTATATGCATTAGAGACCATGCCTTTAGGACTTATCTCATTTTTTGTAGTCCTGAATTTCACACCTGCATCTTAGAAATCCTGTTATAGGACGTTTATCAATTCTGCATCAAAATCCATGTTTATGCATATTCTCAAGTCTCAATGTTCATTAGAAACCATGCATGTAGGATCTTCTTTGGGAATTATCAAACTTATCTAACATTCTGTTAACATCTCCCCTCACTTAGATATCATGCCTATAGGAAACACATATAGAATCAGTCTTGACACTTAGACATCATGCCTATAGGAAGTAAGTGAAAAAAATCAGTTTGTGTGTTTAGATATCATGTCTAGAGGAAATAATGCTTATAATCAGTTTCAGCACATAGAAAGCATGCCTATAGGATCTAAAAAGACGAAATCTACCTGTTAAAATCAATCTCTGGTTTATATTTATGGTCTGATTAACGCTTAGATACCATGTCCATAGGATCTGCCCTGTTATCACTTAGGCAAGCATGTAGGATAATTAAGATCTTGGGTTTAAAATTGTGATTTTCGTTCTACTTGAAACGTGCCCAGATTCAGTAAGTGAAAATTTCAGTTGGCAAACTGATAGATACTCACAGCCTCTCTTTAATAAAACTGTTGTACATTCTATTTGTACTCATTTAGATATCCTTCCTGTAGGACCCCCTAAATCATTTAAAGCTTTTTGTTTGAATAAGCGTGCAATTTTTTGTTTATTTGTGGAGGTAAATATGAGCCCCTTAACTGCCCCTTATGTGACAGTCTTACTTGATTTCTTCTTTGTCGCTTAGATTTTTCCATTTTAAGCAACATAGGCGAGTCTAGAACCATCTTAAATAGAGATCCTAAAAACCTCCAGGGCTATAGATAAGGGACGGGTAGTGCACGCATAAGGTACGCACTGGATACTATTAGAAAACTTAGGTAATAATTAAGAAAGGGGAGGGAAATTGGGTAGTAAAGGAGATGATGACCTGTGCATTAACTCTACGCGTAGCACCTCTATTTGAGGAAGGTTACCGAGTATTGCATAGAAGTGATC
Organism: Nicotiana paniculata; assembly: GCA_005239505.1. Taxonomy (NCBI): domain Eukaryota; kingdom Viridiplantae; phylum Streptophyta; class Magnoliopsida; order Solanales; family Solanaceae; genus Nicotiana; species Nicotiana paniculata. Next base: position 51,041 of record ML368006.1, read on the forward strand.
CTATAGGCTAATAAACCTAGGACCCCTTTAATTTCCGTTTTAAAGTACTCTCTATTTGTTTTTAAACTGTTTTATTTTCCTTTAAAGACTAATTCACTTAAATTGAATTTGGTTGGGGCCCACCGTTGTGGACCTCGAGGGGTGCCTAACACCTTCCCTTAAAAATTTCGAGCCCTTTCCCAATCTCCGGTGATGCAAACCGGTTTATGAGTTATTTGCTTTAGGTGCCCTAACTCACATTAATCCGTTAGGTGGAGACTCTTCATATCCCATATCCCGTCCCAAAGGGAAGGGAGTTGTCTCATTAAATGTCGAAACACTAACTCCGCGAGGAAAAAGAGGGCGCGACAATTTTACCCTAACTCTTACTTGTGCGGACCGCACAAAAATGTGTACGGCCACGCAATTTAAAAATTACGGGCACTAACTTTTAGTTCATGCAATTTTTTTTTCACAGATAAGCCAAGCTATGAGAAAGTAAATATGATTAGATATTTACCCAAACCCTAATTAATATTTTAGGTACTACCCACATGATGCTAAGCACAAGAATTGACTAACTATTGATTTTTAGGCATGAAACTACCACTAGGCATAAATAACAAAATTAAGAAAGAAAAGAAAAAGAAATTGAAAAATCTAAAGATGTAATGAACATGTCAGTAATGAGGGATGCAAGTGAGAATCTACACAGATTGAATGCTTGAAATTTGAGATTGAATGCACTGTTCTTGCTTAGGGTTTCAGAGCTCAGAGAGGGAAAAGTGTGAATAGTTCATGGAGGTCCTATTTATAGGTTGACCTAGTCGGTTCACAACTTACCTGAGTGTGGCCACACAATTTTGAGTGCGGTCCACACTCTTAACTTGTTATGTTGGAGATTGTTGTGGACCGCACAATTTTGAGTGCGACCGCAATTTGTTAACAAAATTTGACAGTTCAAACTTCAGAGAGCATGTATTTGTGGCCTTTTAGTTGTGCGACCGCTCACAGAATTGTACGGCCGCAGAGTGATTGTGTGGTTCACATAATTCTGGTGGGTCCTCACTTTTGTAACACTCAGCCAATTTTTTTCTTGCACAGTCCCTGCAATGCACACCCGTTCCTGCATACACTTCAAAACTAGTTAGCACAAAACAAAGCCTATCTAAAAAGAAGAAAAGTAAGAAAATAAAAAGAAACATGGGTTGCCTCCCAAAAAGCACCTGATTTAACATCGCGGCACGACGCATGTTACCATCAATCACTTGAAATGAAGCAATGCCACAACGTGGCCATCATCAACCTTGCCAAGATAGTGTTTCACCCGGTGCCCATTGACTCTAAACACTTCATTGCTCTTATTTTTCGATCTAGAGAACCAAAGGGTGTCACATGCACAACTTCAAGTGGGCCACTCCACTTGGATTTCAACTTTCCCAGAAACATCCGCAACCGAGAATTGAACAATAGCACAAGATCGCTTTCTTTAAATTCTTTATTTCGGATATACTTGTCATGGAGGTACTTCATCTTGTCCTTATACAAGGATGAACTAGAATATGCATGGAACCGGAACTCATCAAGATCGTTCAGTTGCTCCACCTTAAGTTGGCAGCTGCCTCCCACTCAAGATTAAGCTTCTTCAATGACCACATAGCCTTGTGCTCAAGTTCCATCGAAAGGTGGCAAGATTTCCCAAACATTAACTGATACGGAGACATACCAATTGGTGTTTTGTAAGTTGTTCTATAATCCCAAAGAGCATCATCAAGTTTCTTCTACCAATCTTTCCGGTTGGCATTCACAGTCTTTGGAAAAATACTATTAATCTCCCGGTTGGAGACTTCAACCTGTCCACTTGCTTGAGGATGATAGGGGGTCGACATTTTATGAGTGATACCATACTTGGAGAGTAAAGTATTAAAAGCTTTGTTGCAAAAGTGCGATCCCCCATCACTAATAATGGCCCTTGGAGTACCAAACATTGTGAATATGTTCTTCTTCAAGAATGCTACCACACTCCGAGCTTCATTGTTGGGCAAAGTCACGGCGTTAACCCATTTCGACACATAATACACAACTACAAATATATAGGTGTTCCTACATGAGCTCACAAATGGACCCATGAAACCAATTACCCACATATAAAAAATATCAATCTCTAAGATGGTGGTGAGGGGTCTCTCAGTTTTCTTGAAAATCCCACCGGCCCTTTGACATTCATCACAACGCTTAACGAGATCGCTAGCGTCTTTATAAAGAGTAGGACAATAGAATCCACATCTTAACACCTTTGTAGTCGTTCTCGCTCCACCACGGTGACCACCATATGGAAAAGAGTGGCATGCCTCAAGAATTCCTGAAGCAGCATTTCTCCTTTGAAGCAGTTGCATAGTACTGGCATTTTGTAGACATGGTTCGGTTATTCCTATTTGTCTCTATCTATTGGTGGGGAGGTATATGAAGGAAGGAATCAGTGGATTGAGGAATGAAAGCTCGAAGACAAAGAGAACCAGGCTTTTCCAAAGAATTACTGCAGCTTTCTCACTCCCGCATGGTCGGTGTGAACAATCACCTTTGTACCCATCATGTACAGGCGGAACTTTTCCATAGAAAATACAATAGCCCAGAGTTCTTTCTCGATCACCGTATAGTTGACTTGGGCCTCGTTCATGGTCTTACTAGCATAGTAGACCGGATGGAAGATCTTGTTAATTCGTTGCCCCAATACCGCTCCAACTGCCACATCGCTCGCATCACACATGAGCTCAAAAGGTAAGCTCCAATTTGGTACGGTGATAATAGGAGTAGTAGTCAACTTATACTTGAGTAATTCAAATGCCTTCATATAATCTTCATTAAGATGGAACTTGGCATCCTTCTCCAAAAGTTTGTACATGGGGTTTACCACCTTAGAAAAGTCCTTGATGAATCGACAGTAGAACCCCGCATGACCTAGAAAGCTCCTCACTCCCTTCACGGAAGTAGGGGGAGGCAGTTTCGAAATTACTTCAACTTTGGCTTTATCAACCACAATACCATTATTGGAAATCTTGTGACCGAGGATAATGCCTTCCTCGACCATGAAGTGACATTTCTCCCAATTTAAAACCAAGTTAGTTTCCTCACATTGTGCCAATACCTTGTCCATGTTTTCTATGAACTCTTCAAAAGAATTCCCCACGACAGAAAAATCGTCCATGAAAACCTCAAGAAAGTCCTCAACCATATCGGCGAAGATGGCCATCGTACACCGTTGAAAATTTGTCGGTGCATTGCATAACCCAAATGGCATCCGCGAGAATGCGAAAGTGCCATAGGGACAAGTGAAAGTGGTCTTATCCTGGTCTTCAAGAGCAATAAGAATCTGGTTATATCCGGAGTATCCATCAAGGAAGCAATATAAAGCACGTCCGTCCAACCTATCCAACATTTGATCAAGAAATGGTAGCGGAAAATGGTATTTTCGAGTAACTTTTTTGAGCTTCCTATAATCCATGCACACTCTCCACCCGGTGACAGTTCTTGTGGGGATCAATTCATTTTTATCATTTGTTATCACAGTCCTGCCCCCTTTCTTTGGGACACATTGCACCAGTGAGTTCCACGAACTATTGTAAATGGTGTAAACAACCCCGGAATCCAAACATTTGATGATCTCTTTATTCACTACCTCTTGCATAGCCTCATTCAATCTTCTTTTATGCTCCATATAGGATTTGGCATCCTCCCCCAAAATCATCTCGTGCATGCAAAAGGCGGGGCTTATATCCCGAATATCCGCTAATGTCCAACCTATTGCTTTCTTCCTCCTTTGGAGTACCGCCAAGGTAGAATCTACATTCACGTTAGTTAAGCACGAGGAAATAGAAACAGGTAAAGTGAAACAAGGCTTAAGAAACTCATACCTAAGGTGTGAAGTCAAAGGCTTTAACACCAGGGTGGGGGGCTCCTCGATTGAGGGCTTTGTTGGTGGAGTCTTCCGGTTCTCAAGATCCAAGGAAATTTTTTGGGGCTCATAAGTATATGACCCCATTCCTTGCAAATAATTGACACATTCTACAAAGCCTTACTTCTCATCCTTATCATGATTTAGCAACACAACTTTCAAGGTATCCTCAACATTTATCACAACACTTGTGTCATCAACAATTACTTCGGTCACTAGATCCACGAACGAACAAACTTCGGTGCTATTTGGTTGCCTAATTGATTTGCATATATGGAATGCCAATTTTTCATCACCCACCCGGAAGGTGAACTCATTGGCTTCCACATCCACTAAATCCTTCTAGTAGCAAGGAAATATCTCCAAAATAATAGGCACCTCGTAGTCAACCTCACAATCAAGGATCACAAAATCTGCGGGAAGGATGAACTTGTCGACTCGAACTAACACATCATCAATTATCCCCAATGGCCTTTCCATGGTCCGATCCGCCATTTTTAGCCTCATCGATGTGGGTCTTGGTTACCCAATTCCCAAATTTTTTAACACAGAGTAGGGCACCAAGTTAATGCTTACCCCAAAATTACATAAAGCTTTGGCAAAATCGGCACTCCCAATAGTGCATGGGATTGTAAGGCACCAGGATCTTCTAACTTTGGAGCCATGGAGTGAAAAATATCACTCACTTGATGTGTCATTTTGATTGTTTCATAATTCATTGATCTCTTCTTTGTTACCAAATCCTTCATGAACTTGGCATATCCCGGTATTTGTTCTAAGGCTTCAACCAACGACATATTTATGGACAAACACTTCATCATATCAATAAATTTTTTGAGTTGATTCTCTTTGTTTTCATCTGCAAGTCTTTGAGGATATGGAGGAGGAGGCCTTGGCAAGGGTACCTTGGCCTTTTTCACTACCGGATCTGGTATGTCTATCACGTGCTCCCTAAACGGGTTCATATCTTCTTGTGTCTCCTCCACACTTTCATTAATGTCAATCCTCACCTCTTCATTGGCTTGAACATCATTGCTTGGCATGTCGTCTTCTTGAACCAACACATCATCATCAACATTTCTTCTTTGGTTTGAGGTACTTGCAACTCCACCTCTCCCGCTTCTTGTTGTTACGGCCATTGCATGCCCTGTATTGTTTCCACCCTTCGGGTTTACCACTGTATCACTAGGTAGTGTCCCCTTAGAGCGAGTATTTAAAGCTTGAGAAATTTGGCCAAGTTGAACCTCCAAATTGCGGATAGAGGTGTTGTGGGAGGCCAATTGAGCATCCGAGTCGACAATTTTCTCCATCATTTGCTTACACATATTTTCAATCTATCCCATTTCACTATTGGAAGAACTAGGACCTTGTGACAGATATGGAGGCGGGTTGTTTGGTTGTTGATACATCGGGGGCCTTTGAAAGCCCGACCCCCAATGCCCTTGATTGTTGTTGTTCCAACCCCCTTGATTGTTGTTGCCTCCCCAATTGATTTGATTGTTGCCTCCCCAATTGCTTTGATTATTACCTCCCCAATTGCCTTGGTTCCCTTGATTACTCCAATTGCCTTGATTATTATTATTTCTCAAATTGCCGTGATTGATGTTGTTGTTGCCACCACTCCAATTTCCTTGATGGCCTTGGTTGTTCCAATTCCCTTGGTTTCCTTGTGATCTCCATTTTTGTTGACTTGGAGCATTATTTCTTTGACCTTGATAATTGTTGACATATTGCACCTCTTCTTCTTGCTCATCATATGAATCACCCTGATTATACCCACTATTATCTTGCTCAAATTGTTCCGGAAGGTTTTGTACTTGTTGACTTCTTTGCCATCTCTTGTTCACCATCATGTTCACCCCTTCCATAGCATTCACTTGTTTCGGCCCTTGAACCTGTTGAATTTGAGCCTTGGCCAATTGGTTCACTGTGGTTGTCAACTCCGCAATAGCTTGCTCATGATCATGTATCTCCTTGTGTAGGTGAATAACATCTGGGTCACCCTGAGGAACACTGGAACTACTTTGCCACGCCGAGGAGGTATCCGCCGTCTCATCCAAAATTTCACAAGCTTCGGAATAAGGCGTGTTCATGAAGTTACCCCCAACGAGTTGATTTACCACACACTGATTTGTTGTATTGATCCCCCTGTAGAAAGTCTGTAGGATCATGGCCTCGGTCATATCATTGTCTGGACATTCTTTGACCATGGTACGATATCTTTCCCAAATCCCATGCAATGGCTCATTGGGCTCTTTCTTGAACGCTAGAATTTCATCCCTTAGTGTAGCCATGTGCCTCGGAGAGAAGAATTTAGCAATGAATTTTCGGCCAACTCATCCCAAGTGTGGATGGAATGATTGGGTAATCTCTCTAACCAGTCCAAAGCCTTTCCCCGTAGAGAAAGGGAAAATAGCCTCAAACGTAATGCATCCTCGAAAATATTTGTTTGCTTGCTCCCCCAACAAGTATCGACGAACCCCTTGAGATGCCTGTAACCATTTTGGCTTGGATCTCCAGTGAAGAAACCATGTTGCTCAAGTAGTGTAAGCATCACGTTGGTTATTTAGAAGTTGCCCCTAATATGGGGCGGGACTATTGCACTTGCATAGCCCTCGTTTGGAAACACCCGGTGCGCAGCTCTTGGTGTAGGTGGGGGAGGGTTTGGGATATTGTCATGAGGCGGTCGGCCTCGCCTGTTTACTTGAGGTTCGAGATGAATCATATCTTCTTGATCATCATCTACCTCCTCCCCACTAGCACATTTCCGATGGGCTCGTTGTTGAGAGCCATTTCGTACCTATAAGCAATTCAAAACAAAATTAGTGACTCGGAAGGAAAGAAAGACGAAACACACAAAAACCTAATTATATAGCTAAATCCGTTTAACTCCCCGGCAACGGCGCCAAAAATTGATCTCGGCCAAACCCACACCACAATTAAGTAGCGAGGCGGTCGATGCAATTATAAACACAACGAAGGTCGGGATCGAATCCACAGGGTGTTAGAAATGGGATTAGGTGTATATATATTTTGATTGTATGTTTTGACTTAAATTATACTTCCACAATATTGATTAGTATTCTACTTCTACTTTGTTCTATTGTATGCAAGTATAAAATTAAGGACAATATTTTTGGTTTTGAGTTTTTTCTCAAATGATAATAGGATCTAGGGTCGTGACTTCCACCTAGGTAGTTACCTAGTGGGTTGTAAACTCTAGGTCAAGTTTGATTGGTTGGGGTTGTAATATAGCAATCACACTCTGGTACTCAATCTATACCTCTCGGTAGTTTGAGTAATTTTTCCCAATTTGGCTTTCTCCAGCTCAAATGGGTATTGCACAATACAAGTGATAATAGCTCAAGTCGGGTCTTACTATCTATAGATTCAAACCTTTAATTGGGGCTATCAACTTCTTGAGGTCACCCTAATTTCTTGTTGGCCAAGTTTTCCTAGACTCAGTCTCTCTTTCTCAAGTAGAGGTTAAGTCAATTAGGCATGAATTAGTGTTTGCAACCACTAATCCATGAGTTCAAGCAAGAAATAGGCTAAATATCACTAACCCAATCACAAACAAGCCCTAATTGAAACACCCATCAAATACCAACACTACAGTTGGGTCACAACCCTAGCTAGAAATTTAGCTACTCATGAAAATTGTAGAAATTAAAGAATAAGTAAAGATAGAATCCATAATAATTAATTATGGGATAAAAAATTAGTGTTTGGAGACAAATCTAATACAAAATTACTTAAAACGGTAAAGAAAAATGGCCAGGTGCTCTTACAAAAACCAAACTTAACCTAAAAATGACAAAAATTTCTATTTTATACTAAGATAAAAATATCTGACAAAAATGCCCCTACAGAGGTTGTGCGGCCGCATAATTCTGAGTGCGGTCCGCACTCTAAGCTTGATTGTTCAACTGGTCCTTCTACGGTCGCACAAAGTTGGTATGCGGCTGCACTTCATCAAGTTGTGCGGATCGCACATTTCTGAGTGCGACCGCACACTTGGCTTGAACTGGGATCTGGACTTGACTCTGCAGACCTCACATTTGTGAGTGTGACCGCACACTGGCTTCTGCGGCCGCACAATATTCATGTGGTCCGCACATATTCAACTTGAGGTTCTCTGAATCTACTCCTCTGTGGTTCGCATAATAGTGAATGCGGCCGCACACTGACTTCTACGGTCGCACACTGACTTCTGCGGCCGCACAATACTTGTGCGGTCCGCACATCTTTAATAGCTCAAAACTTCCAAGTCTCTGAACCTCTCTTATGCGGCCGCACTAGAATTATACGATATGCATACTCTGAATCTGAATTTGACAGAGTTCCTTCATTGTTTGTGGCCGCACACAATATTGTGCGGTCCACACTCTAAGCATTTTTGCCCTATTTTTTTGTCCTTGTTCAATTTTGACTCCTTTCTGAGTTATTTTTTACTTTTTGGCTCGTTTCTCAATATTCCTGCAAGAAAGCTCATTTCATTAGTTCTCTGGGTTACCTTTAAGCATTTTCGAGCTAAAACTCAAGTAAAAGAGGACAACAAGCGGTCAAAATCCCTACTTATCATTTCTCCCCTCAATGGACTCCTTATGCATCGGGAGTCTTCATGGATTGAGCCTCTCGAATCGTCTCCTCGAAAAATGAAGGGAGGGACGGGGAGTCTCTAACATCTATTGCTTCAAGTGGGTATCTTAGGGCATTCTTTTCATCTCGAGGGGCCTCGAGACAGACCTCCACAGCCAGATTCGCTACTTTTTTGCCTCGAGATGAGGCATCTTCGGCCTTTGCCAATTCGAGGGCTCCACCCGAGTCTCCTCCCGAGGCCCGGTCAGCTCGGGGTAGTGTGTTTTTGGCTCCTATCGGCTCGGCAGCCTTCTGAGTCTTGGTGTTTGTCTTTACTTAGGCTACCACCTCGGAGTCGTCCTCTTCTTCTTCTTATTCCTCCCTTAGGAGTTGGGCCGACCCAGGAGACAGAGGAACGACGTTTTGTTTTGGCCTGCGAGTCACCCTCTTCTTAGGTTCGGATCCTCGGAGGTCGAGGTCCTCTTTCCTTTTTTCTCTGTCACCGGCTTCGGAACCGGGATCAAAGTTTCTTCTTTGCCAGATGGAGGCCTCATGACTGCATCTTTGACGAGACCAGCAAGAAAAGAAATTTATTATGGGATAAATGTCTTAACCAAATTACTATACACATGAAAAGGGGCTTACCATGATTTTTTGCTTCCCACCGGCCTTTCGATAGATCGCGCCATGCGCGCTCAGCGTCAGAGAGGTCGAGGCCAGGTCCCTGACCCAACTCTCGAGGTAAGGAATTGCACCGGGCATCCAAGCAGTCGCTACATCATGGAAAAGGATATCAATGAGAAAAATTAAAGGAGCAAAATAACAAATAGAAGTTAGTAGCGGGATTGTACTTACGCTTCATATTCCACTTCTCGAAAAATGGCATCTTTTCGGGATGGATCAGGTCCGAAGTCTTCACTCGAACAAACCGACCCATCCAGCCTCGATCTTTGTCCTCGTCTATGCTTGAAATTGGTGCCTTGGTAGCTCGGATCTGAAGCTTTATTACCCCGCCTCGGTAGAGTTGGGGGCTGTATAACCTGATGAGATGGTCAAGGGTGAAAGGAATCCCCTCGACTTTGCTCACAAAAAAATCAGATCAAAATCACAATCCTCCAAAATGAGGGGTGGATCTGTCCTAAGGTCACCTTGTATTTGCGGCAGAAATCAACGATAACGGGATCGAGGGGATCCAGCGTGAAAGGTTAAGTGTAAACACTTAGGAACCCTTCTATGTAGGTAGTGATTTCTTCTTCGGGGGCCGTAATCACCACTTCTTTGCCTTTCCAATTGCAGTCTTTCTTCACCTACTTAAGGAAGTTCTCAAATATCGAGCATATGTATCTCGATATTGGCTCACATCGACCAGGGATCGACAAGTTTTTCTCGATCTTGAAGTCGGAACTGACGAAGCACCCCCTGGGAACAAACTCCTCAGGGCGCGGCTCCATCGGTGTTTTCTCGCTGGCCGGCCGAGATGATGAAGCGATTTCTTTTTGTGGCAGGATTTTTGATGTTTTCGCCATTTAGTCTGAGTTTAAAGAAAGATGAAGATAATGAGATTTGGATTGGCGTATCAAAGCAATATAACATTATTTCTCGCTTATACTCTCTTGATTCATCGGTTTGCTTTATACTTCATTACCTTAATATCAGTCAGTTCAAGGGTACACTAGCTCGAGGGCTGAATTGCATTTCAACACTGGTTTACTTTACTTTACTATTATTTCCTGTTATTAATCATCGCATTTATCAATTGATACTAGGAGAAATCACTTGTCCTTAAAACCACTTATAAGTTTAATTTTTATCCGATTTAAGGTAAACAATATGTGAAATTAATTTCGACTTCTAAAACATTTATTAAATTCGGCATTTGCAGCTCAAGAGGATGTTACATAGGAGTACGTGTTTTTTGTACAGTGAAGGTTCTGATACTACTCTTCCCAGTCCCCTCCAACTCCAAGTATCAACAAGTTGTTCAATCCTTTAAGAAGGTTGTCACGCCATCCATCGTTGGGAAGAGCCACCCCGTTTACACAAGACCAACCTTTGGAAAGAAACATGACATTAAGAAAACCAAAGGCTTATTGTTCACTAAAACCTAAGAAGAATCTAGCAAATTCAAAAGAAACTATTAAAGTAAATAAGAAGTTATACTACTAAGGAAGACAAACAAAAGAAGCTACGAAACAAACTAAAGAAAGCAAGATAAATGAATATACAAACCGATGTAAAATGAATATATACATCAAACGAAAGGGAAGAATATATAAATACCAAAGAGAACGGGAAATCTTTTTCACACTCAACCTTTCTAAAGTGTGTCTAAGACACGCTACTTTTGACCAAATAGCACTTGCATGTTTACACACAAAAAAAGTGCGTGAAGCCCTTAAAAATCCCATTTTTTGTCTCTCCTCCCCACAGAAACTCCTCCCTCTCCCCCTGGTATTCTTCCTCACCACCCTCCCCCCTCCCCCCCNCCAATTTTCTTCCCCAAATAGAATTTTTGAAAGCACAAATCGATTTTAGATCTAAAATTGAGCCAATTTTGTTGGTTTATTGTCCAAATATTGTGAAACTATTTATTTGTGATAGATTTAAAAGCTTTAATAGTAGTATTGAAGGTTTGGTGAAAAAATCTAGAATCCATCATTGTTGGGGTATCGAAAAAAGCTTGTAAAATCAATTAGGTCTTATTGATTATTGGGTTATTGAACTCAATTTGTTTCTCGATTATTTTTAGCTAGTTCTTTAGATAGCGCGGTTGAATTTTGGTGTAGTTGGAAACTTTCTCACAAACAACCTTGGTGGTAACAACAGTGGTGGCTAAGATAGAAAATGGAAAGATGAAGAAGATGTGTTTTAATTTTAATTTCAAATATTCTTTTTCCTTTTAAAAGTCAATGACACGGGTCACGGCCCTATTAGGGCGTGACTTTCACGTTATCTGAAAAATTGGTCAAGCACAAAAGTGGTGTGTCTTAAACACACTTTTGAAAGGTTGAGTGTGTAAAAAATTTCTCGTGAAAGAAAGGTGTGTAACAGAGATTTCGCTGCAAGGTTGATGGGTAAACTATGTATTTTGCCTATATATTTTTATGACTTTATGTAAAATTTTGTTTAAAAAATATCTAGAAATATTTGGAATCCTCTCATGGAATATAATATTTAATAGAACTATGAAAGCATTCATCTTTATTTACTTTAATTAAATAATGAATTGTATCATATTCTTATTGAGTGCTATTGAAATGCATCAATCATCTCTTTCTTCTTTTATATTTATATGTCAAGATTTATTATATCTTTTTCGATAATTTAAAATTACATAGAACATATCATTATTTAGGTATCACATTGATTTTTATGTTTAATATTAAATTCAGCTAACCTTGAAAGCGTACATCAATGAAAATTATCATTAGACAACAAAGGAAATAAACTATTATTTGTTACTAAAGAAAATTATCTCATAAGAATATTTTAATAGATCATATGTTTGTTAAATTTCTTTTTTAGTAAACATATATTCACTTATCAAACATTTCCTATAACTTTAACAAGTAAGATTGAAATAATATTTATGTAACAAAAAAAAATCCGTAAAATCCGACAAAACCGAACAAATCCAAACCGATATAGTTAGTTTGGTTGATTTTGATAAAACCCGAACCAACCCGGTTCCTGTACGCAAGTACTAAAAATCCGGTAAAAAGCGACCAAACTTTTACGACCAAAACTGGTCTGTCGGGAAAAGCGACAACAGTTGGTCGTTAAATTGAAGAAAATTATTAAAAAATAATTGTAAATATATTAGCAACCAAGGTTGGTCGCTATTTGGTCACTAATTTGGTCAAAATATTGACCGAACTGGTCAGACCTTCTTGGTCAAAGAAATATTGAATTTAGCGACCAACTTTGATCGCTAAAGTGGGACCCAGTTATAAAATTTTAATAATTATATTATTATTTTAAAAAAATTATAAAATATTAATAATAAAATTAAAAATTAGCGACCAAAGTTGGTCGTTCATGAAAGGGGAAGAAAGTAGAGACCAACCTTGGTCGCTAATCTGGAACCTAGATATATAAATTTAATAATTATAATATTATTTAAATAAAATTATAAAATATAAATAAATATAATTTAAAATTAGCGACCAAAGTTGGTCGCCTTTAAAAGGGGAAGAAAATAGAGACCAACTTTGGTCGCTAATCTGGAACTCAGATATATAAATTTAATAATTATATNTAAAGATGGTCGATTGTAAAAGGGGAAGCAGATAGAGGCCAACTTTGGTCGCTAATCTGGGACCCACTTCTACGTTTAACCATTATATTATTATTTTAAATATTATATAAAATATAAAATAAATCCGATTCAACTTTAGCGACCAACTTTGGTCGCTAATCTGGGACCCACTTCTACGTTTAACCATTATATTATTATTTTAAATATTATATAAAATATAAAATAAATCCGATTCAACTTTAGCGACCAACTTTGGTCGTGAATTTTAATTTCTGGATAATTAACGACCAAAGTTGGTCCTTTTTTAAGTAAACATTGGTCAAAATTAAAAATTATTTTTATATTTACTATCTAAATAATATAAATGTAATCCGTTAACAGTCTCGACCTATAACAATTAATCTGTTATAATTGATTCATCGACATTATAACCTAGTGATGAATAAATGTAATTCATTACCTCCGTTATAATACAAATAATGAATACTACTATCATATACTAACACACACACACACACACACACACTTTGATAGCCGTATATACGTATCAATCCCTAAAATAACCTGACCATGTGTTCCTAGCGCTTCATGTTCTTATTTATATATATATAGCATTACAGTGAAGTGTCTGTGTGTGTGTGTGTCTATATATGTATATATATATATATATATATATGTATATATATATATATATGTATATATATATATAT
>ML368007.1:0-36285 GCA_005239505.1 Nicotiana paniculata
TATATATATATATATATATATATATATATATATATACATACATACATATATATGCGTATATAACGTCGTTTGAATCATATTTCATCCACTGTGGGCAACATCATCATCATATACCAGCTGATCAGGCGGTGGTGCGTATATAACGTCGTAACCTTTTCCCATATCCCATATACATATATTTACATATATACGCGCATATAACGTCATCTGGTCATGGGTCAATGCACATGTATGAAATGCATGAAAAGTATGTATTAATCTCAATATTCCTTCCGGATAAACTGTTTCAACTGCGTATTATTCTGAGACACATGAACAGAAAATAATAATAATTCTCATGGGGAATCAAGAATATAGGCACCCCTACTATTTCTATGAATAGAGTAATTTATAGAAACTGTATATTTGCTCGTTTCTTCAGTATAATTCGGACCATGCCAAAAAAAAGAATGGATGACCTTAACATACCTGAGCCGATTCTCTTGAAATACGACTTAAAATGACGTTTATGGCTAGCTCGAGTTTGACCTTTGAAAATGTGATCGCTCAGTTTGCTTGTTGAATGAAATATTATAAGGGAAGAAGAGAACTGACCAAGGAATTTCCTTATCACGATCTGTCTTTTATATTTTGCCTATCAATGCTTCAGCTTCACTTTAGTAGCACTTGATTTTGTTGTCATGGAATATCTTATTAATCCTTTTACATTTTGGTTGTAAGGATTCTTATGGGTTTTCTCTTTGGTATGTAATAGAAAAGGTTGCTTCCAATTTGCTTAATCTCTTGCACTTCCATTTATCTGGTGCAATATTGATCCAAATTTTGGACGACTTTTCCTTGCTGAAACAAGCCACGCTTTCCATCACATATTTTTGTGAAATTTGAGACTTTAGTGGCTTAGCAAAGATTCCTTCTGAAGGTGACTCATGTTCTAAATCATGCCACCTATAGTAATGACTTATGAGTCATTTTAATTTAAAAGGAGGGGCTGCCATCTCATGCTTTAGTGGTTATCCAATATATATCCCCAATTAATTTGGTAATGTCCCGTTACTCGATAATTAACCAATTACCCGTATAATTAAGAATTATCTCAACTTAATTAAAAACACTACATGCTTTTAACATACCTTGTACATCTTACTATCATGGTCATGTATTACTTTGTTTGGCACTAGTCTATAAATATCGGGTATCAATGCTCGGCCCATTTTTATATCCCAATATGTCAAATTTGGACGAAAAATTCATTTTCTTTAACTTGCTTCCCCTCTCACCTTCACGAATTTACTCATCATTTGTTTAAAATAGCATAATCCTTATAATCTCCAAATAATCTTTTTCCTTGGACTAATGTCAATTACCTTACGACAAATTCAACGTACAATACTACAGGGTGCAACATCGTCGTAATTTAATACTACGGGATATAATACCGACGTAATATTACGGGGCGTAACATCATTTCCCCCTTTGGAACATTCGTCCTCGAATGTTGACTGATGCTCGTATCATTTTTATAACTTATAGCTCTTGTGAATACCTTAATAATCTCCTTGTCATTTAGGCAGTTGTTCTGTGAATAAATCCCAAAGGTCAGGGCATTCCCCCCTTTAAGCTTCTTTCTCATACCACGACTTGTAGTTGGAATCCTTCTAATCTCGTAAATGTTGCTACCTTCTATTATGTAGCCTTTACGGCTATAACTTGTATGTGCGCCTGACTTTTCTCTGTTCTTCCAGCTTTTAGCCAATCTC
This sequence comes from Nicotiana paniculata, assembly GCA_005239505.1. Taxonomy (NCBI): domain Eukaryota; kingdom Viridiplantae; phylum Streptophyta; class Magnoliopsida; order Solanales; family Solanaceae; genus Nicotiana; species Nicotiana paniculata. The sequence goes on from ML368007.1 coordinate 1,758, forward strand.
TATGCTTCACTTTGTGAACATATACAAAATTAAGTCAAGTTGTCCCTTTGGGCGTCATTATCTTTACTACATCTAAGTAGGCCATATTATACCAAAATTCTTACTTCGATTTATCATTACTGAGGTCTGCTACCGAACTCCAGGTTACTCCCGTTGCTTATCCTATATACATAAAGCTAAATCCTTTAACGCTTCTTCATTATTGTTCATCTTAAGAGTGATGGCCTAATATCATCTTGTACCTTGCAATTTTTACCTATCCATTGTTGATTCACCTCAATGTTGATCTACAACCTTCCATTGATAACTTAAAACTTCTTACGTAATATATTACCACTAGGGCTTATGTTGCATTGTGGAACCTTTGAAGTGATTTTTCTGATCCACTTGGGTGGTATGATATTATATTTCCATAACTATATTTTATGGAATCCCAATGTGACTCGCCTTATGTGGCTATTTTAATCCTGTTTTTTTTTCCAGACCATTTCTCAATCGAAGGCCCAAACGTCGTCCTTTATCTATCATATTCACACTCCTATTCTACAGTATAACTTAGAGAAACTGTATGCTCTTCTTGTTTTCATGGGCTTAATCCTAAGGACTTATCCATTTTCATTACCTTCTCACTCGCCCTTTCTTATCCTTACTCATGTCTTCTAGAAGTTTGTCGCTTTACCATACAATAGCTTGTGACCTACACATATCTATTTTTATTACTTGCAACCTTTCAACTTGGTTGTATCATAGATTTCCTTTATGCCTTTCTGGAATATCAAGTGAGACATCACATTGTCTCTAACTCTTCTTTATTTTCTTAATCAGGCTTCTCGATACCTAGACCATAGGCTGGAGGATATGTTACTGACGATGCCACTATTATTCCTGGATATTGAACCCCCGCGCTTTTAGCATTCTATACGAAGTATGGACTATTCATATACTTATGCATCTGAGTATCTCGTATGTCGTTTACCTTTACCTTAATCACTTTAAAGTTTCGCATCACGTCTTCTATTTCCTTCATGACCTTCCTTCCATATGGGTAGAATTCACATCCACAATTTAAAGCTCTATTATAATACTTGCACCTCTGGTGCCTATACAATCCGGTGGGAGTTCTATACTGAATTCTTATGGTGCTAGTATTTTCTAACCGGCTTTATGGTAGAGCCTTTATAGAATATGGTTGTTGTGCTATCTCTCTTGCACCTCAATATTAAGTGTGATTCTGCTATGTTCTTAATCACTATGTTCAAAATTTTCTGGGTTCAATAATCAAACTCCTGATTTACTTAGTTGATGTAACTCTTTAGTTTCATCTTTCCTCTGATCAACCTTTATGTAGGCTTAAGCTATCTTCCAATATGCGGCTCATGGTGTTAGTTATTACTTTTAGCCCATCATGGAGTTATGGGATATGCATGCTACAATCCTTTAACAACTTAATCCTTCGTCTATGACCTGGGCTCGTTTCTTTATTTTAACGTATACCAGAATATTTTATGGTTGTGTATGTTGTATGTATAAAACTCTGAACCCTTACGCGCGTTCATAACGTAACCAACTCTAGATCATGGATCGAATAATACCTTTTTTTCCATCTTATCTTTCTTTAAATGTAAGCCATTATTTTTCCTTATCTTTCTGGCCCCTTGTTGCGTCCATACTTAGCTTATCTCAGTGCCCACTTATATTGAAATTCCATACAACTCATATGATCTTGAATATCACTTCTGATTTTTACTCCCTATTCATTAGCCACTGTAGGTGCCACTTTCTTAGGGAGTGCATACAATGATGTTTTGAGACTGTTGTCACATGACCATTTCCTTTTTAGGTCGTTGTGCTGAGGTTGAAGCCTTCTTCCTCATTTTCTCAGCTAATCTTTCGTAGTAGTACTTAGGGAAGACCCTTTGACCCTCGTAAAGTTGTGAGCCTATTACATTGTATACTCGGCGGACATTCTGATGTCCTTCCTTGCCTGTACTTACCCATAGTTACTTACCTCCACGCCCTTGTTCTTGTAGGGTTGCTTCTGAACTGATATTCCTATTGCCTTTCTAGTGGCACTTTCTTTTATCCCCGTAACACTTATACGGTACCTTTAACTACCTCAACTCCTATTTGAAAATATCTCAAGTATTATAATGACAAAACTGCGAGGCTGAATTCTCCATGTTGAGTTTTACTATGTTTATCTTACACGATCTACTGACTCGTCTGTAACCTCTTGCTTAGCCATAATTGGGCTCTTCCTGATCAATTACTAACTACTCGTTGGCCCCTTCTCATATCAATATTCCGCGTAATCTTTCTCGGGTTATTTTCTTTGTCTTAACTTACGTCTCGCACTGGCTCCTTATTTATTAATAACAGCTCGGGCAGGAACTTTTACTTCCTCTCCTTGACGTCGTGCTTGCATAATATTCCGAAACTGTAGCGTACCTGTGGATTTGGATAAGTGCCATCTCATTCATTTTTCATTTTTATCGCATTCTTCCTTTACCATTCCATAGTCACTAGAACAACTTAATTCTGACTTAATGCCACATCACTCCATATTCCCTCCTTTAGGGGAGTAGTAAGAGCTGAAGCCACGAGGATATACCTATAGATGTTTTACCTCTTCATCTTTGGCGTCATTTTCACAACATTAATGATCCTTACTCGCCTTGCGGCAATCATTTTGTACCAAGGATAACAAATTCCCTTACTCGCGATTGTGACACTCAGCGTAACTGGCACATACAGTCTCTTAAGCTTAATTTTGTTCATATTGCTTGCTTTTGGGAAACGTCTCCCTGAATGACCATCCTCTGATTTTATCATGGATCCTTTTCTGTTGTCTATTGTATTATCGTCGGAACGAAATCTGAATTTCTCATGATGTCGACAATTATCAAATCACTCAGCCCTAAATTAATTTTTGGTTTATCTTGTTCACCAGTCCATACTGATTTCTATTATTCTAGGGTCTAACTTTTCCTTCTGTTAATCACGTTAGAGTCGCGAACATATTTCTCGAACTGAGGATGTGAGTGTATGATCTATACTCTTTTGTTGTCTTAAGGCCTTTTCACTTCTCATCTTCTCTTTCACTTCACTATAGACTCTGTAATACTGTCATTTTTTTGATCTACCGTTGTCATCCACGTATCATATCATACTCATAATGCATCATTAACTCTTTTCTTATTTCCTGCTAACATTTATGCTTACCACTTTATTTTGAAAACTCGAACAAGACATTCTTTTGCTTTCAGCTTCCCTTTGCTCCATCCAGTGGCTCTTCAAGTTGCTTAACGTTCTTGCTTTACTATGGACGCGAGCCACCCTAAGGTAGTATATATCCCCTCAAGGCTTATAGTGCATGTCTTTGTAGTACTTATATCTGGCTGCATACTATTTTAAAGTGTACCATCTGGGTGTCTCATAAAGAGATCTATTAGAACATTTGAAATATCCTTCGGAAATGTCAACTGACGCAAACAATTCATCCATCATATATTCTTATACTACTCCTGTTAACCCCCATAGGGCATATCTGGAATGGGTGCGACCAATTATATATACCTCTGTTACTATTGAATATAACTCGAGAAAGCTTATGTTTCTCTGCCTCAATTATAAACGTTGTTAACCTTCATTAACTGGGTACCTCGTACCCTTTTTCACCTTGCTCTTTTTACTTGATGAAACTTGTACTTACCTTCTTAATCTCTCATTGTCCTTCACCATAAAGATGGATAGGCGTTCTTGCCTTAAGGCTTCTTATCAGGAAGCTTATACCTTTTAGTACACGCATGATCTGCTAAAAACCTCACATTTACTCATCGTAGGCATCATACAAAAATTCAAATTCCTCTGACTCAGTTCTTCCACATCTATATCTCTTTCCAACCGTCTTTTCGGTTGTAGGTACCATCTTATTACGACTAAGATAGAATTTCAGAATTTGAATGCTTATAAGTGAGCTCTACCACACGATCTAGAGTAAGAAGAAAGAGTGACAGTCCTAAATGCCCTGTAGCCTCCTGCTTATAAGTGTGGTGCACGACACACCCATAAACAAGACTTTACTAGACACGGCTTGTAGATTCCCTAGGACATAACTGCTCTGATACCACTTTTGTCATGACCCAAACCGATGGGCTGCGACGGGCACCCGGTACCTTACTCAACCGAGCACTAATGTAACGTATCTTTCTTATTACATCATCATATACACGTGACATACGAGCCTAATAGGCCAACATAATCATTTATAAGTTCAAAACATAGGCCGACAAGGCTGTACAATCTTTCACGCACACGACATATGTCTACAAGCCTCTAAGAGTACATAAATGTCGCAAAGGTCGGGACAGAGTCCCGCCATACCAAACAATACACGTCTAAATCATACTAACCAAACAAGCAACTCCGAAGCAAATGGAGTGCACCAACATCTTCCGCTGTAGCCCATTTAGAGGGCTCTCGACCTGTCTATCGGGACCTGCGGGCATAGAACGCAGCGTCCCCAGGCGAAAGGGACGTCAGTACGAATAATGTACCGAGTATGTAAGGCACATAAATAAATACATAAGAGACATGGATGACATACAGAGTATATGACTCAATTTGTAAGTCTGAATAACTTTGTAAACCATAAATTATTTTTAGCGTCATGCATATGCGTATGAATGTCATGTCGTGCATAGGTACATGTTTCATAACATCATCAGCTTCTGAGGGCATCCCATCATATCATAAAGGCCACTGTGGGAAAAATCATTATCGTATACCAGCTGATCAGGTGATGGTGCGTATATAACTCCATAACCTTTCCCATATCCCATATACATATATATATACGCGTATATAACGCCGTTTGAAAATACATACATATATACGCGTATATAACACCGTTTGAATAATATTTCAGCCACTGTGGGAAACATCATCATCATATACCAGCTGATCAGGTGGTGGTGCGTATATAACGCCGTAACCTTTTCCCATATCCCATATACATATATACGCGTATATAACGCCATCTGGTCATGGGTCAATGCACATGTATAAAATGCATGAAAAGTACGTATTAATCTCAATATTCCTTCCGGATAAACTTTTTCAACTGCGTATTATTCTGAGACCCATGAACAGAAAATAATAATAATTCTCATGGGGAATCAAGAATATAGACACCCCTACTATTTCTATGAATAGAGTAATTTATAGAAACTGTGTATTTGCTTAAAGTCTCTCAAGCGGCTACTCAATCAACTCTAGCATCCGGCATGAGCAGACGTACCTGGATCTGCACAAAATGTGTAGAAACATAGTATGAGTACACCACAAGGTACCTAGTAAGTATCAAGCCTAACCTCAATAGAGTAGTGACGAGGCCAGGTCAAGACACCTACTAGGATATAAATAAGCAGTATAAAAATGAAATACAGAGATAAAATGGAAAGTGAAGAAACAACTAATACGGAACAAGATGATAGCATGATCTAATAACGAAAACCAACAGTAGAAATAGCATAAAAGAAACGACTAAAGGACTATAATGATCATGTACGGACAACAACTGATAGAACAATAAGGAGTGCCATAACTGATATATTTCTCACCAAAACACTTTGCAACATGAAATAAACAGCAAGAATCACATCGAGGTACCGCCTCGTGTATAGTAAAATCAAACTGGTATGGCCTCGTAAAATCAAGAATCACAACTGAGGTACTACCTCGTACTCAAATTTCTCAATCTCAATCACAATCTTTCCTTATACCTCCGTGTGAGCCTTACATCTAAAAATAGGTTTTGAAACAGTTTTCCCGAAATAGCTACACGCACTTTACCCCACCTTATGTTGGCTTCATGTAGTTCCCCTTCAAGAAACACGCACATAAGTCCCACCTTATACCGCCTCATGCACATAAACCCCAAGCCTTATACTGTCGCATGCGCGTCAATATCACATTACAATAACAACTCACACCAAATGTGCCCATTTATCACAATTTGCCAAGAATCCACTATATCAATGTTTCCACAACAATAGCCTCCGGCTCCACCACAACGTATAAAAGAATATCAATAACAACAATGAATGAAAAATGCTCAACAAGAAAGATGTTTCAACAATAACCAACATCACCTCAATGTGTTAATGACTTTCACAACTTCAACACCAAATAACTCCACAATGAGAGAAATAATATATAACCACGATGTTAGATAAGACTAACTTGCAATGAAGGAGATAATAATTAACAATGAGTCTCAAATAATGAAAATAACCAAGTAAGGGGATAACATGAACAATTACATCAACTGGCGAAAATCAAAAAAGGAAAGAGATAACATGGACAATAACTTCAAATAATGATAATTATCAATGAAGAGATAGCATGTAACAATTGAAAGAGACAACAAGTTCAACTAAAGCATGGAAGCAATTTAGCAAGTAGGTTGTAGAAAAAGTACTAAGCAAGTCGATTAAGGCATGTAAGGGTAGTCTAATACAATTAAGGATTAATTGACTATGAGAATTTAGAACATGATATGGCATTTCAATTAAAGCATGAAAATAGCCTATGTAGCCTAAAACGGTCAAATACCACGTACAAACCGTGTACCCACTCATTACCTTGTGTACACGGATTTCATCTAGAACAATTGAATCAAACAATACCAATCCAAGGGGTAGTTCACCCACACGAAGTTAGGCATGACACTTACCTCCACTAGACCAATTCAACTCTCGAAAATTTATTTTCCCTTAAACTCGCCTCCACACGGCTCATATCTACCCAAAATTAACTCAATATCATCAACCAATGCAAGAGAAAACAATTACAATAAATAAAGCTTTGTTCTTTACACTTTTCCCAAAAAGTCAACAAAAGTCAATCTGGCCCCCCCAGTCAAAACTCGGGTCCAATGGTAGACTCTGTCTATCCATGACCCCAAGAGTTCTTATATGTGATTAATTCAATATCCGAGTCCAAATCGACTCTCAAAACTCAATCTCTTATATTTCAAACACTTGGTAAAGTTTCACAAATTTCTACTTTGATTCACATGATTTTGATGTTAAAACCTAAGATATGTTGCTAAAATATGATTACAAATAGGTTAGAATTACTTACCCAAAGTTTGTATGTGAAAATACCCTCTCCAAGTCGTTTCTAATGAGTCCAGGGTTCAAAATGAGAGAATGAGCTCAAAATACCGTCTCCTGTCCATTTTGACCAGTTGCAGATGTCGCAATTGCGAGGGTTTACAATTGTGAACCCATGTCGCAATTATGAAGTATTTCTCGCATATGCGGCCACTGTCAGCCTTACAGGAGGTTGCAATTGCGATAATGGCTTCGCAATTGCGAAACCTGTCTCCATCGCAGATGCGACTGTTTTGTTGAAAATGCGAACTACCCTGTACATAAAGCTTCCTCACAATTCCGAACCTGGAATCACAATTGTGATAAATGAAGTCCCCTTCTAAGCTTGCAAATGCGACCATGGTGTTCGCAATTGCGACACCAGAGGCACAGACATCATACTTTCTGTAATTTTAGTCCAAAACACTCCAAAAACATGTCTGAAACTCATCCGAGCCCTCGGAGCTCCAAATCAAACCTTCACAGAAGTCTAAAAACATCCTATAAACTCGCTCGTGCGATCAAAACACAAAAATAACATCTAAAACTATGATTGAACTCAAAAATGTGTGAAATTCAAATAAATTATCAAGAACTTCTAAAATTATGACTAAGCGTCCGAATCCTATCAAATCAACTCCGATCGATGCCAAATTTTGCAAACAAGTTCAAAATTCCATAACGAACATATTCCAAGTCCCAAAATCTAATTCTGAGCTCGATAAAAGTCAACATACGGTCAAACTTTCCGACTATAAATTTCCATATTTCGGCAAGTCAACTTTAATTAACCTAAGGACTTCCAAAATCAATTTCGGGCATACGCCTAAGTCTGAATCACGATACGAAGCTATCAGATCCATATAAATACAGTTCCGGGGTCTTTTTCACAAAAGTCAAAGTTTGGTCAAAATTTTCAAATTTAAACTTCTAAGTCAAGAATCAAGGGTCCAAATAATCCCAAAAACGTTCCAGAATGATACTAACCAATCTCATTTCTTATGAGTTTGTGGAAGCCCAACAACAAAATACATGGTGACACGCTCCCATTTCCACTCGGGAATCACAAGTCTCTGAAGCAAACTGCTTGGCCTCTGATGCTCTCACTTCACCTACAGGAAATTTAGGCACCGAGCTACATACTCCATTATGTCTTTATTCATTCTCCTCCACCAGTAGTGCTATCTCAAATATTAATACATCTTAACAGCACCCCGATGAATGGAGAACCATGAACTGTGGGCCTCCTGAAGAATCAACTCGCGCAAACCATCCGCATTGGGTACACATAATAGGCCTTGCAACCAGAACCCACCATCATCCCCAATAGTAACCACCTTGGCATTGCCGTGCTGAACCATGTCCTTAAGGACAAGCAAATGGGGATCTTCATACTGGCGCTCCCTGATACGGTCATATAGAGAAGATCGAGAAACCACGCAGACAAGAATTCCATTGGGATCCGAAACATCCAATCTAACAAACTGGTTGGTTAAAGCTTGAACCTCAATGTTAATGGCATCTCAACTATTGGTAGATATGCTAAACTACCCAAACTCTCCGCCTTTTGACTCAAGGCATCGTCCACCACATTGACCTTCCTTGGATGATATAGAATGGTGATATCATAGTTCTTAAGTAACTCTAACCATCTCTGCTTCCGCAAGTTAAGATCTTTCTATTTATAGATGTTGTAGACTCCAGTGATCGATAAAGACCTCACAAGGAACACCGTACAAATAGTGATGTCAGATCCTTAATGCATAAACAATGGATCCTAACTCCAAGTCGTGGATTGGGTAATTCTTCTCATAAGTCTTAAGATATCAAGGCGCGTAGGCAATCACCCTACCGTCTTGCATCAACACTGCGACAAGGAAAACATGTGACGCATCACAATACACAGTATAGGACCCCGAGCCCTTAGGCAACACTAACACTGGGGCTGTAGTCAAAGCAGTCTTGAGCTTTTGAAAGCTCGCCTCACACTCCTCGGTCCATTTGAACGGAGCACCCTTCTGGGTCAATATGGTCATAGGTGCAGCAGTAGATGAGAAGCCCTCTATGAAACGACGATAATACCCAGCCAAACCAAGGGAACTCCGGATCTCAGTGGCTGAAGACGGTCTGGGCCAACTATACGCTGCCTCAATCTTCTTCGATTTTACCTTGATCCCCTCACTCAATACCACATGACCCAAAAACGCCACCAAGTCAAGACACAACTCACACTTTGAGAACATTGCATATAACTTCTTCTCTCTCAAGGTCTGGAGCACGATCCTCAAGTGATGCTCATGATCTTCCCGACTGTGGGAGTACACCAAGATGTCGTCAATAAACACAATGACGAATGAATCAAGTTAAGGCTGGAATACACTGTTCATCAGGTGCATAAATGTTGTTAGGGCGTTGGTCATCCCAAAAGACATCACAAGGAACTCATAATGACCATACCGAGTCCTAAAGGCATTCTTCAGGATATCCGGATCCCGAATCTTTAGCTGATGATAACCTGACCGCAAGTCAATCTTGGAGAACACTTTGGCACCTTGTAGCTGATCAAATAAGTCATCAATATGTGGCAATGGATATCTGTTCTTCACTGTAACCTTGTTCAACCGCCGCTAATCGATGCACATGCACATAGAACTATCCTTCTTTTTTAAAAACAAGACCATAGCACCCCACAGTGACACACTAGACCGAATGAATCCCTTATCAAGCAACTCTTGCAACTGTTTTTTAACTCCTTCAGCTTCGCTGGGGCCATACAATATGGTGGAATAGAAATGGGCTGAGTGCCTAGCAACAAATCAATAACAAAATCAATATCTTTGTCGGGCAACATGCCCGGAAGATCTGCTTAGAATACATCTGGAAAGTCTCTCACTACAGGAACTGACTCAACAGTAGGAGTATCAACACTGACATCCCTCAGAAAGGCTAGATTAGCATCACACCCCTTCTCAACCATCCGATGAGCCTTTAGAAACGATACAATCCTGCTAGGAAAATAATCTAACCCCTCCACTCTAATCGTGGTAAACTTGGCATAGCCAGCGTCACAGTCTTGGCGTGGAAATCTAGAATAGCATGATATGGAGATAGCCAGTCCATGCCCTAGATAACATTCAAAGTCTCTCATACTAAGCAACACTAGATCGACTCTGATCTCAAAACCACAAATAACAACTAGACACGACCGATACACATGGTCCACAACAATAGAATCTCCCACGAGCATGGACACATAAATTGGAAAACTCAGAGAATCACGAGATATACCCATATACGGAGCAAAATAATATGACACATATGAATAAGTGGATCCCGGATAAAATAAGACTAATGCATCCCTATGGAAAATCAGAACCGGACTTGTGGTGACTGCGTCTGAAGCGACTAACTCTGTCCTTCCCGGAACAGCATATAATATGGTCAGATCTCCCCCTATAAGGTGAGCTATGCCCACTCATCTTCCACCCCTACCTGGTTGTGAGGGTGGAGTGGCAACTAGGGCAGCAACCATGGCTTGTGAAGTTTGTGGACATGACTGAATCCGTGGAGCCTGAGTGGCCTTTAGAGGTGTATCCCTCCCGAGTCTGGGTCAGTCTCTAACCATGTGAAGGGTATCACCACACTCAAAGCAAGATCTCGGAGGGCGTGGTGGCTGGGATTGACTCGGGCCTGGGCGGCTGGACCGACCACTAAAGGCACCATGTGCAGAAGGTGCACTAGAAAGTGGCTGAACAAAGTGTGCAAACTGAGACCTTAGAACAACCAGAGCACCACTAGAAGCTGGGAGTGTTGAATGAACTTGATGACTCATATTTCCCCTACCATGATGAGTTGTAGCTGCAGCGTGACCACCACTAAATCCTCTCGTACTACAAAGCCTCTTGGCCTCCTTATCATCCATCTCACGACTTTGCATTCCCTCTAACCTCCATGCAATCTCAACTACATGCTGATATAGAGTATCTAACTCCAACTGCCTAGCCATGTTGAATCTAATACTCTGGTTGATCCCCTCGATGAATTGACAGACTCGTTATCTGATTTTAGCAACCAAGGCAGGTGCGTGCCTGGACAGATCACTGAAGCAGACAACATACACTGACACTATCATAGCACCCTGGTACAGCTGCTCAAACTCTGTGCGCCACGCGTCCCGAAGCGTCTGAGGAACAAAATTTCTCAAGAAAAACTCTGAAAATCGATCCCATGTAAGTGAAGTTGCCTCGGCTGGGCTACCCAACTCGTACGCTCGCCACCATGGATATTCCGCTCCCTTTATCTGGAACATAGTAAAAGCAACCCCACTCGTCTCCATAATACCCATAGTGCAAAGGATACAGTGGCACTCCTCAAGAAAACTATGTGCATCCTCTAAAGCCAAACCACTAAAAGTAGGAGGATGGTACTTCTTGAACCTCTCGAGCCTAAGTTGCTCCTCCTCGGAAGTTGCTTCCCTAATCACGGTCTGAACCAAAGCAACATGTTGTACCGATATAACCTCTAGGACCTGCTCAACCTGAACTCATTGCTCTGAGGTATGGGCCGTGGGAGTTTTTTATCCTCCCCCAGACTGAGATATGGATGGTGCAAATGGGATCAATCCCGCCCGAGCTAAGGTACTGAATATGCTCAGGAACTATGCGAGGGTCTCTTGAAGTACTGGGGTGGCAATAGGCGCCTCGGGTGCCTGTCGCCGATTGGAGCTGCTAGTGGCTCCTCTATCGCAGCTTGGGTAGGTTCTCTAGTTGAACCAAATGCACGTCCTCGGCCTCTGCCTCTACCCCGGCCTCTCGCGGCTCTAGCTGGGACGCGGGTATCTGATCGTTGGATCCAGAAGTGCGCGTCCTCACCATCTTTGAGAGAGTAGAAATTCAAATATTTAGTTTTCGGAATCAGCCGATTTGTACGATAAGTAATCAAAGAAGTGAAGTTTTCCTATCAATTTCGTAGCCTCTCAAAGATAAGTACAGACATCTCCGTACCGATCCGCAAACTCTACTAAACCTGCTTATGACACATAATTCCTATTAACCTAAAGCTATGATACCAACTTGTCACGACCCCATTTTCCATCTGTAGGAAGTCGTAAGGGCACCTAGTCTCTACGGCTAGGTAAGCCTGACAAATAATAATAACTTGGCAGAAACAATTATAAGAATGCCAAAACTAAGCTGAATAACTGATATAATCTTCCAATACATAGCATAATTTCATTAATTATCTCCCCAAAGCCGGTGGAACTGAGTCATAAGCTCTATAGAGTAAAAATTAAGATAGCCACCACATCACTATCTGAAAGAACTAAAACAGTAAACAAAAATAGAGGGAAGGTGACTCCGAGGCCTGCAGACATGGAGCAGTTATACCTTGAAGTCTCCAAGTGGCTACTTAACCAACTCTAGAGTCCGACACAAGCAGACGTACATGGATCTGCAAAAGATGTGCAAAAGCATAGTATGAGTACACCACAATAGTACCCAGTAAGTATCAAGCCTAACCTCAGTAGAGTAGTGACGAGGTCAGGTCAAGACACCTACTAAGATATAAATAAGCAGTATGAAAATGAAATACGAATATAAAATTGAAAGTGAAGAAACAACCAGTATGGAACAAGATGATAACATGATCTAATAACGGAAACCATCAGTAGAAATAGCATAAAAGAAGAGAATAAAGGACTAAAATGATCATGTACGGACAACAAATGATAAAACAATAAGGAGTGAAACAACAAACATATTTCCCACCAAAGCAATTTGTAACATGAAATAAACAGCAAGAATCACGTCGTGGTACCGCCTCGTGTATAGTAAAATCAAACCAAGGTACTGCCTCATAAAATCAAGAATCACAACCGAGGTACCGCCTCGTACTCACATTTCTCAACCTCAATCACAATCTTTCTTTGTACTGTCGCGTGAGCCTTACGTTTAAAAATAGGTTTTGAAACAGTTTTCCCAAAATAGCTACACGCACTTTACCCCACCTTATGTTGGATTCATGTAGTTCTCCTTCAAGAAACACGCAAATAAGTCCCACCTTATACCGCCTCATGCACATCAACCCCAAGCCTTATATCGTCGCATACGCGTCAATATCACATTACAATAACAACTCACACCACATGTGCCCATTTATCACAATTTGTCAACAATCCACTATATCAATGTTTCCACAATAATAGCCCCCGGCTCCACCACAACGTATACATGAATATAAATAACAACAATGAATGAAAAATGCTCAACAAGAAAGATGTTTCAACAATAATCAACATCGCCTCAATGTATTAATGAATTTCACAACTTCAATACCAAATAACTCCACAATGAGAGATATAATATATAACCACGATAGATAAGACTAACTTGCAATGAAGGAGATAATAATTAACAATGAGCCTCAAATAATGAAAATCAACAAGTAAAGGGATCACATGAACAATTACATCAACTAGCGAAAATCAAATAAGGAAAGAGATAGCATAGACAATAATTTCAAATAATGATAATTATCAATGAAGAGATAGCATGTAACAATTGAAAGAGGCAACAAGTTCAATAAAGCATGGAAGCAATGTAGCAAGTAGGTTGCAGAACAAGTACTAAGCAAGTCGATTAAGGTATGTAAGGATAGTCTAATACAATTACAGATAAATTGGCTATGGGAATTTAGAACATGATATGGCATTTCAATTAAAGCATGGAAATAGCCTAATTAGCCTAAAATGGTCAAATATCACTTATAACCAGTGTACCCACTTGTTACCTTGCGTACACGGATTTCACCTAGCACAATTGAATCAAACAATACCAATTCTAAGGGGTAGTTCCCCTACAGGAAGTTAGGCATGACACTTACCTCGACTAGGCCAACTCAACCCTTCGAAATCGCTTTTCCCTTAAACTCGCCTCCACACGGCTCAAATCTATCCAAAATTAACTCAATATCATCAACCAATGCAAGAGAAAATAATTACAATAAATAAACCTTTGATCTTTACACTTAATCAACAAAAGTAAACTCAGGGCCCGTCCAGTCAAAAACTCGGGTCCAATGGTAGCTTCTGTCTACCCATGACCTCATGAGTTCGTATATGTGATTAATTTCAAAATCAGATTCCAAATCGACTCTCAAAACCCATTTTTTTTATTTTTCAAAAACTTGGCAAAGTTTCAAAATATTTACCTTGATTCACATGATTTTTAATGTTAAAACGTATGAATGCTTATGAAATATGATTAAAAATAGGTTAGAATTACTTACCCAAGGTTTGTAGGTGAAAATTCCCTCTCCAAGTCGTCTCCTACCGAGTCTAGGGTCAGAAATTAGAGAATAAGCTCAAAATCCTGTCTCCCAGCCATTTTGACAAGTTGTAGTTATCGCAATTGGGACATGGGTTTCGCAATTGCATTTTATTTCTCGCAAATGCGTCCACTGTCAGCGTAAGAGGAAGTCACAATTGCGACAATGGCTTCGCAATTTCTAAGCCTGTCTCCATCGCAAATGCGACCATTTTGTCGCTAATGCGAACTACCCCGTGCCTAAAGCTTCTTCGCAATTGCGAGTCTGGAATCGCAACTGCGATAGCTGAGGACCCCCTGCTAAGCTCGCAAATACGACCATGGCGTTCGCAAATGCGACACTAGAGGCACAGACACCAGACTTTCTACAATTTTACGCCAAAACATGTCTGAAACTCATCCGAGCCCTCGGGGCTCTAAATCAAACCTTCACACAAGTCTAAAAACATCATACGAACTTGCTCGCGATCAAAACACAAAAATAACATCTAAAACTACGAATTGAACTCAAAAAAGCATGAAATTCGAACAAATTGTCAAGAACTTCTAAAATTACGACTAAGCGTTCGAATCCTATCAATTCAACTATGATTGACGCCAAATTTGGCAAATAAGTTCTAAATTCCATAACGGACCTATTCCATATTCCAAAATCAAATTCCGATCTCGATTGTTTAAAGTCAACTTACGGTCAAAATTTCTAACTTTAAATTTTCAAATTTTGGCAAATCAACTTGGGGACTTCCAAAATCAATTTCGGACATACGGCCAAGTCTGAAATCACGATACAAAGCTATCGAGCGATAAAAATACAGTTCCGAGTTCGTTTTCACAAAAGTCAAGGTTTCGTTAACATTTTTAAATTTAAATTTCTAATTTAATAATCAAGGGTCCAAATCAATCCGAAAACTTCCCGGAAGTAAACTAACCAACCTCAAAAGTCATAAAAGCATAAACACACATGTGTGAAGCATGAAAAGAGGAAATGGGGCGCAATTATACAAAATGACTGATCGGATCATTACATGCTCCAACTCGGTGCGCCATGCATCCCTGAGGGTCTGTGGAATGAACTCCCTCAAAAATAGTTCAGAGAACTGAGTCCAAGTAATTGGCGCTGCGCCAAATGACTACTCTACTCATAAGCTGGCCACTACCTATATGTTGACCACGTCATCTGGAAAGTAGTAAGATCCCTGCTTACCTCAACTATGCCCATAGTACGCAAAACATGGTGACACCAATCCAGAAAATCCTGCGCATCCTTAGAAGGTGCGCCACTTAAAGTAGGAGGATCATACTTCTTGAACCTCTCTAACCTCTTCTGTTACACCTCTGACGTCGCCGACCTAACCTTAGATTGAACCGCAACTACTGTTTGTACCGGCATAACACCCGAAACCTAACAAGCATGAGCCCGTTCCTCTAGAGTATGTGTAGCAGGAGTCTGGACCCCTTCCCCAGCCAGAGAAGTGCAGGTACAACCAGAATCAATCCCGCCTAAGCCAATGTACCAAACATACTCAGGAAGTGTGCCAAAGTATCCTGATGTACAGGGGCAACAACAGGCGCCTCTGGTGCTTGCTCCCCACTCGGAGCTACTGGTGGCTCCTTAGTCACTGCTCTAGCAAGTGATCTAGCTGTAGCAAGTTCCCCTCCTCGGCCTCGGCCTCTGCCTCTGCCGCGCACCTAGCAACACCGTCCCTAGGGGAAACATCGTTAGTAACTGCAGCTCGTATCCTCACCATCTGTGAGATACTAGAACGACAAAGGCTCAAACACTGAAATTCATAAATCCGCACGATAGGAATAAAAGAAGTGAATTTTCCTAATAGTTTTGTAGCCTCTTGAAGATAAGTAAAAACGTCTCCGTACCGGTCTGCAACACTCTACTAATATTGCTTATGATCCGTAGCACCTATGAACATAGAGCTCTGATACCAACTTGTCACGATCCAAAATCCTACCTTAATGATCGTGATGGGACCTAGTCCCTATGACTAGGTAAGCCTAACAAATGTTGATTTATTAACGGATTTGAACCATTTAACTATTAAATATAACTAGTAAGTGACATGCCATGACTGAAATGAACAATAGCTACACATTCCCAAAATCAGTAGTACGGAGTCATACGTTCTACTGAGAGTGCACTAGAAATCACTAAATACAACATTATTTGGAATTAAAGTAAAAAGAAGCAGGAATCAATAGAAGGTGACTCCAAGGCCTGCAAGCGGACATGCAGGTATACCTTGAAGTCTCCACAACAACTCTAATAAACAGCTCGCTAACGCCCAACTCGCTCTGAGGTGCCTGGATATAAAAAAGTGCAAAAATATAGTATGAGTATACCACAACGGTACCCAGTAAGTATCAAGACTAACCTCGGTGGAGTAATCACGAGGTTCAAGTCAAGATACTCACTAATTAAATAACCTGTGCAGAATATCAATATAAATCTAACAACGAAAAAGCAAAGTAAATAAATGGCAACGAAGGGTAATCATGTGATAAATCAACAAAATAATCAAAGCACAGATAAAATAAAGATGAAAGCAATCAATGGAAAACAACGACAATTCTAATCATCAAACAGTTTTGACACAAGATTTTCAACAAGAATCACCCCGAGGTACCACACCTCATAATAAAAAATCACGAGTCCTAAATCACGGAACATATACACATGGAACCTCATGCCTACATTATCAATCATAACCGAACGAACAACTCATGTTCTTCATGGGTAGCTCACGTGCCCATAACGTATTCGTTCGACATGGTCAAAGGCTCAATATCACAATCCATCCGGCGTGATCACATGCTCAATATCCCAAACCGCCCGACATGGTCATGGGCTACTAGTCTAACCATATCGTAAAGAAAACAGATATACAAGAATACATGTACATAATCAATGAACATCAAGTTTCATAGTCTTGGACAGGTATAAATGACATGTTATGGTGTATGCATGTGCAAGTGTACTATCACAACTCAAATCAACAAGTAAGATCAGAGACACCGAGTAGGACGTTGGAAACAACAAAATAAATTACATAATATGCATGACATTCACAAGGAAGTCACACCATCAGACGAATATTATCAATAATATGCCCCCAGTCCATCACATATTGTCCCCACATAGTCTCCATTGTCTCGCCATGTGTGCAACACTAAAGTAAATGCATGTCTTGTCTGCCACACGCGCATCAACAATTATCCCACCAATACTTTAAAAATGATTTTCCCCTAAAGCTCACCTCCACTCGACTCAAATCTAACCAAAATCGACTTAATAACATCAAATAATGCAAGAGAAACTAATTCCAATTAATAAAGTTAAGATCTTTACACAATTTTCCAAAAGTCAACCCAGACCCGCCTGGTCAAAACCCAAGTCGAAGGGTAGATCTTGACTATCCATAGTCCTGCGAGTCCATATATGTTTTTGATTTTCAAATCCGAGTCCATTCAACTCTCAAATCTCAATTTTTTATTTTTCAAAACATAGACAAAAATCTCCAAAATTTCTCTTCAAATTGAATCTCATAAATAATCATGTTACATAATAAAAAATGGATCAAAGTCACTTGCCCAATAGTTTAGTATGAAATTCTCTCCTCAAAATCACCTCCCACCTAGTCTAGGGCTAAAAATGTAATAAAATGAGACTAAGGTCGTAAATACACAACATATAACCAGTTGTAGATGTCGCATTTGTGACCAAGGGTTCGCAAATGAGACCTCCGTAAATGTGACACAAGCGTCACAAAAGTGAAGCCTGTCCCAACCCTAAGAATCTTGCAAATGCGAACCCAACATGCTCGGCAAATGAGAGAAAGACATCGCAAAAGCGACCTCCAGCCCCAGCTACCCATCACAAATGCGATCAAGGGTTCATATATTCGAACCCAGAGCCCATTGCAAATGCGATCTTAGTTCCACAAATGCGAAAGCTGGTCCCCCAGCCCAACATCGCAAAAGGAAGAAGGAACTCGCAAATGCGGTGGTTGCAAATGCAAGAACAAAACACCGGCAAAAATATGAACCTCTCTCAAACTCTCCAGAACGCATCTAAAACTCATCCGAGCCCCCAAGGCTCCACACCGAACATCCATACAAGTTTTAAAATATCGTTCGAACTTGCTCGCGTGATCAAAACAGAAAAATAACATTCAGAACTACGAATTTGACACCAAAACACATAGAAAATTACACTAAACCCAAGAAACGCTAGAAACACAACCATGCGACCGATTCCTATCAAACCAACTCGGAATGATATCAATTTTGCAGACAATTCACAAATGACAAATCGGACCTCTCCTAAGTCCCGAAACCAAAATTCGAACCCGATAGCCATAAAGTGAAACCATGGTGAAACCTAGAAAAATTCTGAACCTTCAAATTGCCAGCTTTCGCCAAAAAGTGCTAAATCAACCTAGGAACCTCCGAATCCAATTCCGGGCATACGCCTAAGTCTAAAGTTACCATCCGGACCTATCGGAACTATCAAACTCTGACCCGAGATACACAAAAGTCAAACTTGGTCAAGTCTTCCCACTTAAAGCTTCCAAAATAAGAATTATTTTTCCAAATCAATCCTGAATCGCTCGAAAATCGAAACTGACCATGCACGCAAGTCACATCACATAATATGAAGCCACTCAAGATCTCAAACCACCGAATGGAACACTAAAACTCAAAACGACCGGTTGGGTCATTACAAATTCACAAAGAGGTTGTTTGTATATGGCAAGCTATTGGGCTGTTACAGAAAAAGAATTCAAATCAGAGCAGTTATATAAACTAAATTATTTTAAAACTTAAATGTATTTAACTCAGATTTGGATTAGGGCTCACATATATCTCGCGTGCAAAGAGAGGCAAATCGACTAGTTTTGCCTTTAGGCCTATTTTCTCACGTGTGTAAGTTACTCTCTTTTACTACCTTTTTACAAGTTTAACAAAGGATAATTCAATATAAAAGAGAGTCTTGTCTTACATATAAGACAAGAAGTAAGAGAAAAAAGGAATTATAGTGGAGTTTTTAATTTTTCATTACCAAATAAAATTTACCAAAAGATGGGACTTAGCATAATTTATTACGTGGATTGACTTAATAATATATGGATTTTTTTTATTTTAGATGTTAAAAACCTACTACTCTAAAAATTTTGTGTCGAGTAATTGCATAAAAAAAGTAACGCGCTTTTTATATAAAAAATAAATCGACATGATTAACATTGTGAAATTTAATACACGTTAGCACCACTAACATACCTGGTAGTCTGTAGCCAGCCAGTGAATTGACAAATGTAAATTTAGGTCATTGTCATGAATTACTATTGATATAGACCACACAGCATTAATCTAGTGCAAGATTTTTTCTGAAGAAAATTTTCGAGATTGTAATTGAAAGTAAACATCATTTAACAACAAGCTTTTTATTTCACGTCATTTTCAATTTGGTAACCTCTCATATATTATAACATTTAAAGTTTCTGGACCGAGAAAAGTTAATATGTCTAATTTCCATGTATATATCTGTCGGAAATGAAATTAATCCAGTGCCTTCCTTAGGTTAAGACAAGCAAAACAAAGGCTTAGGCCCCATAATTATGGGTGGCCTCATTTTTTACTAGTAGTGGGTTTATAAATTAAGTTTTTTTTAAATGCATATTAAAGTAAAAAAAAAAGTATATTATTTTTCAATAAAATGAAAAGAAAATTTTAATATATTTGAATAATTCGAAGCATATGAAATATTTTTAATTTCTATTTAGAGGTCAAAAATATTGCATTAACCTTAAGAGTTCCATAAAACATAATAGTCAATTGATATTGACGTTTTAGACTTATTTTTCAAATTAAAACTGTTAAAAAAATTATAATTAGAAGATAATACTCTAATCGATAATTCAATATATTTTATCATATAAGAGGATTTGATTCTTTTTTAACTACATAAATTGCTTATAAAATAATATTAACACTTTTTTTATTAGTTGCATATACGGAAAGAATTTTTTTAAAATTAAAATTGATAAAATCTTATTTAAACTCAACAATATCTCACGATAAATTAAATGGATTATCTATACATACTTTTAATTGAAAAAAATTATTATAAGAAATTGATTACAAAAAGATTATTACTTAACTTTATATTTCAAAAATCTAGATAAATAAACTTCAAATAAAAATATATACGAAATTTTTGTTTAAAAAAATTTAAAGCCTCTAATCAATATTTGATTTTAGGTCACCAATTTTGTTGAATCGCCCCTGAATTAATCATTTTAAAGGGCTGGCTGACGGGATAAATTAAAAAATAGCCAGATTTACAAGTGGTCATTCAAAAATAGTCACAGAGTCAAAAGTATTCGAAATTTAGCCACTTTTTATGTAAAGATAAATTTGAACGAAAATACTGTTCAAAATCCGAAAAATACTCCAGCATAATATACTGGAATTCCAGTATAATATACGGAAACTCCAGTATATTATACTGAAAGTTCAAGTATAAGTATACTGCAATATAATATACTAGACTTCCAACATAATATATTGGAGCTCCACTATAATATACCGGTCCAGCATAATATGTTGGAAGTTCATACATAGGTGCTCCAATCTCTAGTATATTATGCTGGAACTTTTTGCGTGTTGGAGTTCCAGCATAATATGCTGGAAGTTCATACACAGGTGCATCGATCTCCAGTATATTATGGTGAACCGGCCCTTGTTGCAGCAAAATAGTGGCTATTTTTTTATGACTTTACAAGCGCTTGCTACTATTGAATGACTAGTCGAAAAACTGGTTAGCCCGTACTATTTCGTCTAGCTGAGGGCAGTCTTAGACAGTGGGAACCTTTTTTTTCTTTCTTTTCCAATTAAACTAATCGTTTATTAGCTTAAAAGATGTAAAACGCTTTATTATAACGTCAGAGGAGCCAAATAAAGGTTCCCAATTTTCACTCCAAGACAGAGAAAAAGCAAAACTTTTTATCACTGTTCCTATTATATTAATATATGCATCACCACAAGAAATAAGGACTATGGCAACGAAAATTTATGCAACTTTAACAGAACCGTTGCCATACAGTGTATATAGCAACGGTCTTAATGTTGCCAAAAGGTCCGGAGGATTTCGATACACTATAATAATCAAACCGTTGCCATTGTGCAGAAACTGTTGCCATATATTGTATTATAGAAACGGTTGTCAAAAACGTTGCAATAATTTTATCTATTGGCACGATATTGGGAAAAAATTATCTATGGGGACGGTTATGGGTTCCCTCCTAATTTTCCCTCTTCTATTTCGCTAAACCCGCCAATATATATTTTTCTTAATATTTTTTACTCTTATTTCTTAGTAAAAAATAAAAAAGAATGTAAAACCACACATAACTTCCAATTTCGTTCCTTAATATCATCAGACAACCTATTATGTTCCTCTTTCTCCATTTTCACTCCCAATTTCATCTCCCACTTTTACTCCCAATTTCTCTCTCTCTCTCTCTCTCTCTCTCTCTCTCTCTCTCTCTCTCTCTCTCTCTCTTTCTCTCTCATCCAAATTTCCAACATAAACAATAAAATTAGGGTTCTTAGCCATGAGTGAGATTTAGCTTTTTTGGTGTAGAGGAGTAAATTAAATACCCAATAGATTCACAAAGTAGCAGAATCATGAGGTCCTAACTTCAGAATCATGGGTTCCCAATATCAACAATGCTTAGGGTTCTTATGTTGTGATTCAAATTTCACTTCCTGTCATCTATGTAAGTTGCCCTATTTCAGCCTAGTTTCAGATTTTCAATTTTCTTTGTGGTTTTTGTTTGCATGCCCACAAATTGGTGGTCTTACTTTTTGATTTTAATTTTAAATGCATTTTCTTTATGAGAGTCTTTGGTTTATTCAGTAGCTACATTTAGAAGCAAGTTTTTTGTTGGCAGATTCTCTGGAAAAGATTGATTCCTTGAGCGTGTTCATACAATTAGTTTCTCAGTTAGCGTCAATTGCGAGAAACAGGAAGGACAAAGATGCAAAGTGTACATGGTCGGAGTGAGCGAAAATTGATTGTCCTAAATGATTTGAACCAACCCATTGGTCCGACTGACAAAATTGTAAAAGAATTGGGCAGTTTCCTCGATACACTGGCAAGAAATTCAACCCTTTTTCCTCTAAATATACATAACTGGAAGAAACTGAATATAAAAGAGAATATGTGGAAATATATCAAGGTTTGAAGTTTTCATTATTTCAATTTTTAGTTGATAACATTTCATATTTTTGCTCTAACTTAAGTACACCAAACTGTAGACAAAATATGACATTCATGATGATGGAAAAGAGTGGGTTTTTCGGTCAATTCAAAATTCTTGGAGAAGGTATAGGTGTTGGTTGAATAAAAACTACTATGAAGCCTATGCCAATGACGAACTTCAAATGGCAAAACAGCCAACATATGTCTCAGAAGCTGAATTTAAGTACCTTCTTGAATACTGGAAGTCTGATAAAGTTCAGGTAAGTTATAGAGTAAACTTGATTTTGGACAAAGAGAATGAGTAAATTCTTTTTGAAGTTCATTCCTCGTCTTGTCTTAGTGTCCAACACTCTTTAGAGTATCAAAATGTATAAGATAGAAATTTATTAGATGTTTAACATAAAAGATTACATGTTGCAGCAAACTTCCAAAACTAATACTGAGAATAAGAAAAAGTTAAACAATCCACACACTGCTGGAAAAATAAGTTTTGCTACAATTCGCGAGGTTCGGTATTTTCTCTTATTTTTCATTAATATGAACTTTTTAACCTTACTTGTGACGATTTTTATGCTGACTTTCATGTAACTAGAAAAAAAGGAAGGAAACTTCTGATGCTCCGTCAAGTAAAGACATGGTTGTGGCTACAAGATCAAGAAAACCTGGCCGAGTAACAAGGAATCACATGAAGACACAATGCGCAAAATTGTACAAATATTTCTACTTTAAAGCTTGTCGAGATTATCTTTTTGGTTCTTATATTTACCTCAGTTTTATTTACTTGTATTTTCTTCTCTTAAATTTTATGTGTAGGCTGAAATGGAGCAAATACAAACTCAAGAAACTGAAGATGATAACCAATCAGTTGACGCATTTGCAACAGTCATGGGACCTGAACATCCAGGTCGCGTAAGATTGTATGAACGTGGGGTTACAAAGACTATCTTGAAACAAAAATCTGGAAATTCTGGACCCTCTTCAAAGACTACTGATGAGATAATGCAGCAAAAAATGGAGGAAATGGAAGAGAGAATGCAACAAAGGTTGCAGAAAAAGTTCCAGGAACAACAGGAAACTTGGCGGCAACAAATTACACTTAATGTTGTTGCACAACTTCGGCATCTTAAACCAGATTTACGAGTTGATCCTAACATGCTAACATTCTGTGGTCGTTCACTCGGAGAAGCATCCTCTGCAAAACAAGCTGCAATTCGACCAATTAATCGTTCTGCTGGCAGTAATAATCAAGGTGTTTACTTAATTAATGCAAAATTATTATTCTTCTTCTTCTTCTTCTTCTTCTTCTTCTTCTTCTTCTTATTCTTTCATAGTTGACACATTGTTGTTGTTGTATTCTTTTTATTTCTGGAATTTAATATTAATAATGAGAATATTAGTGTGAAAATAACCACTTCTTGAAAGTGGATTGAGTCTGAACCATTTGTTCAACGTGTTTTCAAAAGTTGACCAACTCTGATACTTTAGATTTGTTTAATGGTTCACAGGTTGTTGCTGGAATCATAATTGTGACAATTTCAATAGTCAGAATCCTGAATTTTCTTATTAAGACTTAGAATATACTTATTTCCTATAGATCAGCTTAGTTGGAAAATCTCCAGGAAATGAAGCTTAAATCTTCTCACCAAAATTAACTTGAAACTCTTCTCACCATGTGGGCAGTCCGGAGGTCCCAAATGTATAATTCAATACTAAATTGTATTCCAGAAGCCAACTTTTAGATACAGGGCAGAAACCTTATTATGCATTGTACGAATACTCTATCCTGCTAGTAACTTGAAACTATTCTGACCACGTGGGCAGTGCGGATGTCCCAAATATAGATTTCAATACCAATTGTATTCAAGAAGCCAACTTTTAGGTACAGGGCAGAAACCTAATTATGCACTGTACGAATATTCTGCCCTGCGATTGTGCTGTTATTTTGTTAGTCTTCTGAATTAACTTAATGGAGTGACTTTTAGCTTTTGACCACTGCTTGTCCTATGGGAAGAACTTCAAGGTCAAAAGTTAAAAATATTTCCTACTGGGCAAGCGAGATATAATACTTGTTCTCCAACCTCCCTTTCAAGATCTTAAAAGAAGTAATCTCCCTACCTAATGTTATAAACATCAAGAGGAATGCATAACTTGGATTATCTCAACAGTGTTATTCCAATTGAAGATGATTGTTTGGTTAGTAAGAGTTCAGTACATGATTTATTAGCAGAGTCTGAACAGCTTTATGTGGTCCAATATTTGACCATATACCCTTTTTTTTCTTGGAAACTCCCATTTCGTTGTTAAATTTATATTGAATATTTTACTTTGTGATTGTGTTACCTATCCTTATCCTCCTAGTCCTGTACTTGAGCAAATAAAATTATGTTCCCATATTGGAAAGAACTCTATTCAAAATGACATTCTGATAGAATCAAGTTTTGCTTTTATGTGTACTTTAATTGTTAACTAGCATTTTAAGAGATAATGATCTTATTTATCCTCTTTTGTAGGTGGAGAAAATGAAGAAAGAAAAGATGAAAGCAATGAAGATCCTGCTTAAGATGATTTTTGGATTGTTGCTGAAACTCTAAATGTTCTAGGACTCTTTTGTTATCAAACATTTTGAAACTTCTTTAACTTTTGGATGGTAAAACTTATGTACTTGGTTCTTACTTTTGGATTATAAAACTTATGTACATGGGTTCTAATATTTTGCTTTTACGGATATTACAACTTGGATTATAAATATTTATGATTAGTTTTATTTTGTGATATATATAAATTATTGTGTATTATAATGTAAATATCTATTTACAATCAGGGAGTATATTGTTATTTTAATTAAACCATTACAATATCTTAGCTGAGTCGTTGCTATAGGTAACAAAAAACTGTCTCAATAAATCATGCAACCCGTTGCAATATAACAGGTAACCGTTGCAATAGGTAATCTGAACCATTGCAATAGGCACTGTAAACCGTTGCGATAGATAATGCAAACCGTTGCGTTAGAGCCTATTAGATTGTTGTTACTGTAAACAACACATAATAATAGAAATTAAACAGTTGCAAAGCGGCCAAATCTCGTTCTAATATCCTAACTTAACCGTTGCAATAGATTAAATAACCGTTACACAAACTTTTATTGCAACGCCTTTGAACTGTTCCAGTTGACAAAAAATACTCGTCGCAGTAGAATGATAATTTACGGTTTTCGGTAGATAGCTATATGGCAACGATTTTCTAAACTGTTGCAGTAACCATTGCAATAGAGCTATGGCCACGCGGCCTAGTGAGACGATCGAAAAAAACGTTGTCATACCGCTATGGCAACGGTTTTCCTATATATCGCAATGATTTTTCTTGCGTTGCCATATATTTATTTTCCAGTAGTGCATGTCCCAATTCAGGGACGGATTAATGTGGAGGGGAGTGGGGTACATGCACCCATGCTCTCCTCCATAGACTATGTATAAGCAGTGCTAATTTTTCAGATTATACACCTAAAATATTGTGTCTAGCCACGCTCAATTGGCTACTCTATTGTATTTGTGACTAAGTGTCCCTTTTGACCCTTAAGTCATATCCATCCCCATACAGTTTTTTTATTTAATACTTTTTTATAATTAATAAATAAATGAATTCCTAATTTTCCATGCTCTTTTTAATTAACATGATGGTGCACTCATGTTCCAAAAATTCTAAATATTTTCTGTGTCACATTTTGAATTCTGAGAATGACAAACCTTTCGATAAGGATCACTTTAATCCTTTGTCTACTTGGCGCAAACTAGGATTAACCAAAGCTTGTAAATTTGAATACACGATGATTAAATTGATCAAACAGTTAAGACGAAAACTGTCAAAACTCTTATGTCTATGTACCTAATTAACTAATGCGTACCGATGAGGAAAGTCAACTGCCTTTGGGGAAGAGAATTTTGTAAATCAAATTTAGTTTTATAATCTATATTCATTTTCTAAAGGATCATATTTGGAGATCTCATTCGTTCCAAAACTAGTCACAAAAAGAAGAAAATGAAGAAAAAGGTTTATATAGAGAGAGGAAAGTTCTATCTAATTAATAGGCTTTTCTTTCTAAAGATCTCAGGTTAAAGATTGAGTTATCACATTCATCCTATTTTTGAGAAATGAATAATTCATCCCACTGCAAATAATCGACGAGCGACACATACCGTTGGGATATACTAATAACCATGCAGTTTAATTATAATATTGTATTTCATTCTTTATGGAATAATTATTTATTTGATTTATTCAATTCAATAAAGTATTATTTTAAATAGATCATTCGTTAAATGTGTGTCCTTCATTTATATAGTAGACAACTTAGTGTATGGAGTCTTAGCTCATGCACGGAAGATTAAATTATCGGTTCTAATAATTAATAAACTATGTTCAGAATTGAAAATATTATTGGGCAAAATATCTTGGTGATTGTAGCACAATATTAAAGTATAATTTATCTTAATTATGAGATTGATTTTACTTCAACTTCTTGTGCCAGTATACTTAGTATATATTGAACGGACGAAGTAGAGAAAATATATTTTTATACTAAATATATATAAAACATCTTCTCTGATTCATTAAATGAGTTTATACTCCTAATATTGATATAGTTATTATGACAATGTGATTTATTTATTTTTTGATTTATTAAAAGGTACAATCTATTCAGAGTTAGTATATGCCTAATAGATTAGACAATAACGAATAACATTTGTGAAAAAATAATTAGTTGATAGAATTCGTGACTCGATTTTGAGTTTAATGATACCCCTTTATGTAAGCTTATAAGTTTTCATGTAAAAACCCGCCGGTGGATTTTTTATCTGTCACATGAAATGGTTTTAGCGGAATTGTAAAGGATTTAATTAGTTGATTAAATTAAATTATCAGTGATTTAGTTTAATCAATTGGTATTGGTAATCTTAACACGGGGAGTTAAAAATAAGTGTTAATGAATTTCAAAATTCATATTGTGGAGTTCAATTGCAGTTTTAGTGGAATAAACTGCGATTAATTACATAGGATTTAATTCATCCGAATTTTGAATTAATACTATAATTGGTAGTTCTTATTGTTTCTGTGGTCCCTGCTACACCTAGTAAAAAGCTGGACAGACTTGGGTAAAAAGTGACTTGGGAGAAAAATTATCCTTGAGTTAGAGTAGGTAACTACTTGAACTAGCAGAATCCTAAATGTTTTTTAGCCCCCTTTTGGCTTAATTTCGGGTCTACATAAGGAAGACGTTTTTCACCTAATAACTCACTCTTCAGAGTTGTATTGTTTTTCCCACTCAAACAATTTCATCGAAGGTCTTATAAGGAGCATAGCAAAAGACTGCAGACCTGGATCCTTGCTCTGTGGAGGATCCGTGCAACGTTTTCAAGAGGTTGGTGCTTCTAATCTCCGTATTGAATCATTGTCTACTATATATGTTTGTGATACTTGAATTGTATGCTTGCTTCCTCTGCGCATGTTCTAACACATACGTGCATACACCTACTATTCTTTTAATGGCTAAAAGAAACATGGCAGTTTAAAGCTAAAAGAAACATGGTAGGTGACATATTGTACTTACCACCAAGTGATCAACCAGTCATGAATTAAGGTGTGGAGTGAAGTGATTGTGATTTCTGCACCGAAAATCTGTATTCGAGCTATGAAAATGAAGAATATTTTAATATAGAACGTTTTACCCCTTTAATGAACTACCCAATTGTAATGACCCGGCTGGTCGTTTCAAGAGTTGTAGCCTTGTTCCCCCATTTTCTGCTCCTTTTGTGTTCTACAACTATATATGACTTACCGAGTTAGTTGGTTCGGTTTTGGAGAGATTTCAGAGTGAATTGAGACACTTAGTCTCTTAATTGAAAGCTTAAGTTGGAAAAGTTGATCGGATATTGACTTATGTGTAAACGACCTCGCATTTGAATTTTGATGGTTTTGTTAGCTCTATTAGGTAATTTTAGACTTAGGAGCGCGTCCGGATTGTGATATGGAGGTCCGTAGTAGAATAAGGCTTAAAATGGCGAAAGTTGGAATTTTGAAAAGTTTGACCGAGAGTGGACTTTTTGATATCGGGGTCGGATTGGAATTCTGGAAGTTGGAGTAGGTTCGTGGTGTCATTTATGACTTGTGTGCAAAATTTGAGGTCAACTGGATGTGATAGGTTTCCGCGTCGTTTGTAGAATTTGGAAATTTTAAAGTTCACTAGGCTTGAATCAGTGTGTAATTCATGTTTTGATGTTGTTTGAGGTGATTTGAGGGTTCGACTAAGTTCGTATGATGTTTTGGGACTTGATGTTATGTTTGATTGAGGTCCCAGGGGTCTCGGGTGAGTTTCGGATGGTTAACGGATCATTTTTGGACTAGGTTGTGGATTGATAACTGCTACTGAGTTCTTCTGGTTTCATCTTACGCGTTCGCAAGAGGAGTCTCGCGTTCACGAAGAATGTTTGTGATGGGAAGATTTTGTTCTTCGCGTTCGCGAAGAAGAGGACGCAAACGCGAAGGTATAAACTATGTGTTCAATGCGAACGAGGGTGAGGTGTCGCGTTCGCGAAGAGATGTTGAGGCAGCTGGGAACCCCAGGCCCTTGATCTACGCGTTCATGGGGCAGGGGTCGCGTTCGCGAAGAATGGATTTGGAAAAGCTTCGCATTCACGAAGTGTTAAATTGAGAGGCAGACAAATTAATCTACACGAACGCGAGAGGGCGGTCGCGTTCAAAATGAAGGTGCATCTAAGCAGATTTAAAAGATTGAAAATGAGGGTTTCGAGTTCATATCATAAAATTGAAGTATGAGCTCGGTAAAAGGCGATTTTTGGAGAGATTCTTGCGCGGATGTTTGGGGTAAGTAATTCCTATCTAATTTTGGTCAAATTCCATGATTATGCCGTTAATTCCATCATCTAAGTTGTGATTTGGGGCAGAAAATTGGGGGAAAAGAGGAAGTGTTCTTGAGTTAGATTTTTGAGGTTTTGAATGGGATTTTATTATCGGATTTGATAAATTTGGTATGGTTAGACTCGTGAGTGAATGGCTTTTGGGTTTAAGACTTTTGTCAGATTTCGAACGTGGGCCCAGGGGCCAGTTTGAGCCGATTCCATATTTTAGCTATAATTTAGTATTTTTTTTCTTGTGGAATTGATCCCTTTAGCCTATATTAATTGTGTTGTACTGCTTGTGGCTAGATTCGGGACGTTTGGAGACCGATTTGAGAGGCAAAGGCATTTTGGAGTAGAATTTTTGCCTGGATTAAGGTAAGTAACACTTTCAAACTTGGTTTTGAGGGTTCGAAACCCCGAATTATGTATTATGTAATTGGTATTGAGGTGAGGCACATGACAAGTGGCGGGCATACGCGCATGCACCGTGGGAATTGTGACCTGGTTGATTCCATGGCACTGTGTAGTGGTTTTATTTGGTTGATATCCGTGTTTTCATCATGTGATAAAGTGTGATGACCCGATAGGTCATCTTATGTTTTAGAACCTAATTCTGCACTATGAAGCCTTAAATACCTCATGTTAGCCTTCCTCGATTTACGTGTGTAGTCCGGATGTCTTTCCGGAAAGTTTTTATGTTAAAAACTGAGAAAAAATAAAAATTTTGCCTTATTAAGTTACTTTGCTCAACGTTTTGAGAAAACGAACCCGGATTCGTGTTTTGACAGTCCTGTGGGTCTGTATCGTGATTTGGTACTTGGGTGTACGACCGGAATCGAATTCGAAAGTCCCTAGCCCAAGTTATCGCACTTTGTAGAAATTTTAAAGTTAAAGGCCTAATGATTATGAAATGTTTGACTAAGGTTTGACATTTTGGATATCAGGTTCGTATTTTGGTTTTGGAACCCGGTATAGGTCCAATACTATATTCATGACTTGTTTGTCAAATTTGGTTAGAAACAGAGTTGGTTTGACGTGATTCGGACGTCCGGTTGTGAAAATAGAAGTTTCAAAGTTTTCTTGAAAATATCATTTGATTTGGTGTTCAATTCGTGGTTTTAGGTGTTATTTTGGTGATTTGAACACGCGAGCAAGTTCGTATGATGTTTTTAGACTTGTGTGCATAGTTGGTTTAGAGCCTCGAGGGCTCGGGTGAGTTTCAGATAGGCTACAGAGTGGATTTGGGCTTAGAAAATGTTGTTAGTGTTTTCAATTCTGGTGCAAGCCTCTGATCTCACATTTGCGAGATCAAGTAGTGCATTTGCGACCTCTGATGGGTTCGTATTAGCGAGCTACTCATCGCATTTGAGAAGAGTAGTTGGGCCACATGATGTTCGCATTTGGGAAAAGTGCTTCGCATTCGAGAAGTGGGACAGGTGGGGGCAGTGATCGCAAATGCGATCAAGTGGTCGCATTTGCGGAGGACTAGTGTTCGTATTTGCGAACATTTCATCGCAAATGAGATGAATACAGAGATGTGAGGGTCTTCGCATTTGCGATAGATTCTTCGCATTTGCGGGATTCGCAAGGTCGCAAAAATGCGACATCTGCAACAAATCAAAACTTGACTTACACGGGATTTTTTCTCATTCTTTAAATTTTCAAATCAAGAAAACCCTAGAGGCGATTTTTCAAAGAACTTTTCTTCCCCAAATCATTGGTAACTGATTCTAAACTAGTTTCTTTTAATGTTTCACTACATTTCCTAAGATTTCAACCTAAAATCTTGTGTTTTCATAGTGGAAATTAGGGGTTTTGGGTAGAAATACGAATTTTTGTAAATTGGGGATTTAGACCTCAAATTGAGGTTGGATTCCAAAACAAATCACATAACCGGGCTCGGGGCTGAATGAGTAATCGGGTTTTAGTCTGAACTTTGGGATTGGACCAAGAGGGCACGGGGGTTAACTTTTGTTGACTTTTCAATAATGGACTAAATTGAATTCTTTGCAATCGTGGGTAGTTCCTAAGGCTTAATTTGAATTGTTTGGTTGGTAAATTGCTAGATTCTATTGGTTCGGAGGCTTGTTTGAGAGGCAAAGCTGTGATTGAGCTTTGAGTGAACCTTTTGGAGCGAGGTAAATGTCGTGGTTAACCTTGACTTGAGGGATTAAGACTTGTTTGTCTATTTGATACATGTTTAGATGTTGGGTACAACGTATATGTGAGGTGACGAGTACTTATGCGTTTTTGTCGGGTTAAAGCATGCGGGTGGGACTTATTCCTTGTAGTTTATTTCTTACTTTGATCTTGTTATCCATGCTTAGACTAGTTACTTACTATATTGATTGTTCTTATCGTGTTTATGGGTTTTGTGATAACTGAGTATTGATCCCATAGTTGAGATTGGTATTGTGGAACCATTGATGAAGTAGGCTTGTTGTTGTTGATTCTATTTCTCTACTTTATACTTGTTCATTGTTATGTGGTAAGGGAGAGTGTTAAAGCACGAAGGGTGATGCAGTGCCATATTGTGCGTGTTAATGCACGAAGGGTGATGTCGTGCTATATTGTGAGTGTTAATGCACGAAGGGTGATGTTGTGTGATCACACTCAACTATGTCTTGTAGAATATTAAGCGGGCGTTGCAAATATAATCCGGGGTATTACGCCCAGAGTCGATCCCACAGGGAATTTACGTATCAATTGAGTCTATAAAATACTAAACTGNGTAGATATTTCTTATAGTTTAATTGGCTATCTCTGTCAATCATGAACGCTCTAACTATCATAAATCTCTCTCAAGTAATTATGATAATTTACTAAACGCACTCTCTCAAGTTACGCTAGCTAGATTGCATTACAGTTCACTTTAGATTGCACCCGAGGTATCGTTATTTCTAATCCAACCTCTAAACCCTCGGTTATGACTTTCGTCTATACTCCGGGAGTGATGTTGTTCAAAAAACTACCTAAATATGCACTCTCTCTCAAGTAGATACATAATAAATAGGAATAGCTAATTGAGGACCCTTTCAATCAACTACAATAAGAACGTAGTTGAACAAATAGAGATTAATCAATCAAAATATATTAATATCACAACAAATTCATCCCCAACGGGTTCTACCAAAACCCTAGACTAAAGAATTTAGCTACCCATGTTATTGAGAATCAAAACTAAAATAAATTGCATAATTGCAATACAAAGTACTGAATACAAGATATAGAAATCAATGTTTGTCACTTCTATGGTATTTTCTTCTGTTGAATCCTTTGAATGACTTTTCGAACTCTCTGTAGTTGTGTTTTAGGAGTCTATTTATATGTTTAGGGTGAACCCTAACCGTGTAGGGGACTTTTATTTCGACCGGGAAATACTTAAACTAGTCAAAACTCGGATTTGGCCGAAACTGGGACCCCGGGCGTTTGGACTCTAACGCACCCCTAAGGCCAGGGCAGGCCTGGCGTTTGGGCCCTAACACCCCCTAACGCACCCCTAAGGCCAGGGCAGGCCTGGCGTTTGGGCCCTAACACCCCCTAACGCCAGGGGCTGCCTGGCCTTATGGGGTAAACGTCCCCCTAACGCCAGGTAGGGTCAGGCTTTAGGGGGAAAACGCCCGGCTATCGCCCGGGTGTCTCCTTTTGCGTATTTTCAACGTATTTGAATCCCTTTGGCTCCGTTTCCATCTCCAATTCACCTACACATGAAATAAACTCCATTAAGCACATAACAACTGTATTTTTATCATTAAAGCACCTCAAATGTCAGGTATATTACATGTTAAACTATGCATTTTAGTCTCGCATCAAGACCCCACACTTAAACCTTTGCTTGTCCTCGAGCAATCAAACTACACTCATGTACACAACGTATTAAGCAAACCTCTTAACACGTTATACCAAGAATATTTAAAACATTTCAANAATAAAATTTAAGAACACTTAGGAACTAAAGATCGAAAGAATTCACCCGCTCTCAGAAATAAAACATTCATATGCCACGCAAGATGTACCATAGGCTTGCCCGTAGTGTAATACTCTACTAATCGAGCTCATTCAGTCTAGGATAAAGTAGGACTTTATTTGGTTGTAATGTAGGCTGCGAGACGGGTAGGATACATTTGGATATAAGAGTGACTACACCTCCCTAAGCACTGTAATACATATACTTTCGCATTCAACCTCAAACTCAATAAAGCCAAATTCCACCTTCACAACGATGTGATTACCCCATATTTCTTTAAGCACAATTTTGTTAAGAGTCACCATATATATTTTCTTTCAACACAACACAATTGTTCATTTATTTCTTTTTTTCTTCTTCTTTTTCTTCTCTTTCTTCTTTTTCTTCTTTTCTTCTTTTTCAAGTGACTCTTATTATTATTTTTTTCAAACGTGCACCTTTCTCCTTATTTCAATTATTCCCCTCACAAACCAACCTACCACCCCACACTTTAACTGTTTCATATTTCATACATTTCCAGTTCTTACGAGAGGTGACAAGGTTTAAATATAGGATCGATTCAAACAAAGGGGATATGTCTTGTAATGTGGTTTCCAAAGAAACAGGATTTTAGGCTCAAGGGGGTTAACGACGATACAACACAAATAGGTGGGTAAAATATAGATAATTTGCTCAAGAAAGAAATGCCTATATAACTTCCAAGACTGAATAAAACTTCTATTTCGCTTCATACACACACGGGGCAAGTTCTAGACATCAGATGCAATGCACAGAATAACATTCAAATCTCACACACACATGGAAATAACTCACTCAGGATCGGCTCTATCACGACACTCCAGTCAAAGCAGTTAAGCAAATCTTAAGAATTCCTGATTTGAGGT
>ML368008.1:0-31627 GCA_005239505.1 Nicotiana paniculata
GATGAGACTATGTCTCTTCCTTGTGGTCTATAGTCCGACCTAGTGTTTTCGAACCTGGGGCGGTTATCGTATCCCGAGGGTCCTAAGTAAGGATCGCACCTGTTTTTACCTGATCTTCTATCTGATTCAGGACGTCTGGATCAGGAATGATCTTCATCTCTCAAATGAGCAATGATATTTTCTTCTATTTTGAGTTTAGTATTGTACCTGTTATATACATCGTTCCATGTTGTAGCGGGGAATTCTCTTAGACTTTCCTTAAGTCGTCTCGTGGATTTTGAGCTTTTATCGTTTAGGTTGCTTGCTAATTCCATGGCTGCCAATTATCAGGCACCCTGGGTAACTGCATTCCTTCTCGTTGAAACCTGTCTACAAACTCACGGGGTAGTTTCGTATCTCCTTGTTTTATTTTGAATATGTCTTCCATTCTCTTCTCAATTTTTTGTGCACCAGAGTGTGCTTTTATAAACGAATATGCAAGCTCAGCGAAAGATTCAATAGAATTTTCGGGGAGAAGAGAATACCAGGTTAGGGCTCCTTTGGTAAGTTTTTCCCCAATTTTTTTGACAAGGACTGATTCAATCTCTTGTTTCGTTAAGTCGTTGCCTTTAACCCCAGTAGTGAAAGCAGTCACATGGTCGCGTAGGTCAGTTGTTCCATCATATTTGGGAACGTCAGGCCTTTTAAATTTCTTGGGTATAGGCAAGGGTGCCGCACTTGGCTTCCAAGGTTGTTGAGAATATCTATCAACATCGATGCCTTTGATGATAGGTGGTAGTCCAAGAATTTGTGCAATGCGGTCGTTCTGCTCCTTCATCTGCTTCTGCATGGTTAGCAGTAAATTTTGTAATTCTGAGTTATTAGATAAACTGGTCTCGTTTCGAGAGATTCATTAGGAGTATCTCCTCTTCCTGAGTTTGCCAACCCATACTGAGGATTTTCCATGGTGATGGTATTATTGGGGGTGGCGTCGGCGGTGTAGGTAATGCGGCCGGTAATCCTCTTGAAAATTCTCACAAAGCTTAGCTCACATACTCTGCAATCATTTGCTTTACACGATCTTGTTCCACAGTTTGATCATTATCACCATTGTTGTTATTGGACCGTTCTGGGGATTGTCCCCTCGAACCACGTGGAGTTCTTGAAGGCGATGGAACTGGGGTTCCACTCCTTTGCTGGTTGTTGTCGTTTGGAGTTTGACATAATTCAGAGGATATCACTTAAAAAGTAAAAAAAGATTATCAGATTCTCGGTAACGGAACCAATCTATTTAACCAAAGAATTAGACCCTTTGACTAAAGCTTATTTTTAAGATGAATACGGGTTACTGATAATCAAAGTAATGAAGAAAAATGAATAATAGACGGTATTGCAGAAATAAAAGATCGAAGTTAATTGTATTCGAGAATCAGNTCCTCTTTGTACCGTATCTCTTCAAAGAATCACATCCAGTTGTCGTGTTTTCCTGTGTCCACGTGACAGGCTGTGTTGTCAAAAGCTGGCTTACGTGTGAAACTCTTTTTTACCAATACAGTGACCTCCAACACCATTCCCACAGAGATTGGCCAAATATCAGAAGGATGAGCAGTATAAGAAATTCATGGAGATGTTAAAACAAATCCAGGTGATTAACGCTTTGCGGGAGATGCTTGGGTATGCCAAAATGATGAAAGATTTAATATCTCGCAAATTTGACTTCCAAGAACTGTCCACTGTTACATTGACCCAGACCTGTAGTGTAGTCGTGACGAGACCCATAACTGAGAAGTTATCAAACCCATGGAGTTTCAGAATCCCATGCACGATAGGCAACTATGCCTTTGCTAAAACATTGTGTGATTTGGGTCAAGTATAAACTTGATGCCCTTGGATATCTAAAAAAGGTTAAGCATTGGAATAGAAAGACCCACATCCATGTTACTACAGCTAGCCGACCGGACAGTGAAGAGGCCCTCAGGTATCTTTGATGATGTATTAGTACAGGTTGGGAAGTTTGTGTTCCCAGCAGATTTTTTCATTCCGAACTGCCGGGTTGACGAGGAGATTCCCATAATTTTGAGAAGACCATTCTTGGACACTAGGGGAGCTTTAATTGATTGTGAAACTGGAGAGCTAAAAATGATACTAAATGATGAAGAGATAACATTCAATGTGCAAAAATCTATGCGGCGACCAAGTGAATTTGCTTCTGCTCTCTAATAGAAGTCGTGGAAGCAATTTTGGAGGAGGATGATGAGACCTTGAATGCTAAATACCCTCTAGCAGCCTGTCTCATGAACTTAGATGAAGTAAATGGAGAGGACTTCGCGGATTGGGTGCTGGCTCTTGAAGGCCAAGGGTTTTGGAAAAGAGAGCTCGAATTTGAGCCTTTGCACTTAGAAGAAAGAAAAACTCCTCCAGCTAAGCCATCGACAGAAGAGCCACAAAAGTTGGACCTGAAGCCGCTACCACCTCATCTAAGGTATGGTTTCTTGGGACCTAAATCAACTTTACCTGTTATTATCTCATCCGGTTTGTTATATGTGCAAAAAGAATAGCTTTTGCAGGTATTGGTTGAGTGCAAAACTGCAATTGGTTGCACCATTGTAGACATTAAGGGTATCAACACGGCCTTCTATATGCATAAGATTCTACTAGAAGATGGCCACAAACCTTCCAGAGAACATCAAAGAAGGTTGAACCCCAACATGAAGGAAGTTGTGATAAAGTGGTTAGATGTGGGGATCAATTTCCCCATCTCCGAAAGCAACTGGACCAGCCCAGTCCAATGCGTGCCTAAGAAAGGTGGGATAACTGTGGTGCAAAACGAGAACAATGAGTTGATATCCACAAGAACAGTGACGGTATGGAGAATTTGTATGGACTACAAAAGATTGAACAAGGCCACAAGAAAAGACCACTTTCCCTTGTCGTTCATTGATCAAATGCTAGATAGATTGGCTGGGATGTCCCACTTTTGCTTTGGATGAATACTCGGGGTATAATCAGATCCATTGCCCCGGAAGATAGAGAGAAAACGTCATTCACCTGTCCATATGGCGTCTACGTCTTCCGGACAATGTCGTTCGGCCTATGCAATGCACCCGCCACATTTCAAAGGTGCATGATGTCCATCTTCATAGATATGGTAGAGGACAACATGGAGGACTTTATGGATGATTTCTCAGTGGTGGGAGACTCATTCGATGATTGTCTAAAGAATTTGAAAAGAGTGCTGAAAAGATGTGTGGAGACTAATCTGGTGTTCAACTGGGAAAAGTGTCATTTCATGGTACATGAAGGTATAGTCTTGGGGAACCTAGTGTCGAGTAAAGGAATTGAGGTAGATCGTGCAAAGGTTGATGTGATAGATAATCTTCCACTACCCACTTCCATTAAAGCAATAAGAAGCTTCCTTGGCCACCCGATTTCTATAGACGGTTTATAAAAAAATTTCTCCAAAATTGCAAACCCCTTATGTAAATTGCTATAAAACGATCATCCTTTTGTGTTTTTCTGATGACTGCAGGGTAGCTTTTGAGGAATTGAAGAAGAGGCTGGTGACAACACCTATCATAGTTGCACCTGACTGGGAGCAACCATTCGAGTTGATGTTTGATGCGAGCGACTATGCTGTGGGAGCATTCTTAGGCAGCGAAGAGATAAAGTCATGCATCCAATATACTACACAAGTAGAACTTTGAGTGGTGCCTAACTAAATTACACAGTGATTGAGAAGGAGATGCTAGCAATGGTGTTCGCATTTGACAAATTCAGGTCATACCTGATAGGCTCGAAGATAATTGTTTATATTGACCATGCTGCTCTCAGGTACCTAATTGAGAAGAAGGAGTCAAAGTCGTGCTTGATTCTATGGGTGCTACTGCTACAAGAATTTGAGTTGGAAATCCGAGACCGAAAGGGAACAGAGAACCAAGTGGTTGATCACTTATCTTGGCTGGAAGGAGCCGAGAAAAAGGTTGAGGTGGAAGAGATTGTGGAGACTTTCTCCGATGAACAACTATTAGACACGAGCCTTAAGGTAACTCCATGGTATGCAGACATTGCAAACTACTTGGTGAGTGGTATTGTCCCCTATGACCTTTCCTCTGTCCAAAAGAAAGAGTTCTTTCGTGACTGTTGCATGTATTATTGGGATGAGCCTTATCTATTCAGTATTTGTATTGATAACATGATCCGGATATGTATCCCCTAGATAGACCAATATTCTATTTTGTAGGCTCGTCATGCGTCCCCATATGGTGGCTATTTCGGGGGAGTAAGGACAACTGTGAAGGTGTTGGAGTCGGGATTTTACTGGCCGGTATTGTTCAAAAATGCACACTTATGGGTGAAGGGTTGGGATGAATTCCAACGAACCGGGAATATTTCCCGCAGACATGAGATGCTCATGAACCCAATTCAGGAGGTAGAAGTGTTTGATGTTTGGGAATCGATTTCATGCGGTCTTTTGTCAGCTCATATGGCAACAAGTACATACTCGTAGCTGTGGACTACGTGTCCAAATGGGTGGAGGCTGCATCGCTCCCTACAAATGATGCAAAAAGGGTCATTGGTTTTTTGAGAAAGAATATATTCACCCGATTTGGCACTCCAAGGGCAATAATAAGTGATAGAGGCAGTCACTTCCACCACTCAAAATACCCAACATGCCCCACACACCAGTAAATATACATATCAAATCATGGTGGAAACCATCAAGAACTCTTCGAAATCCATTTGCACTTAACCAAATCGTCAGGACTGAATCCCTTTAACTAAACCAAGCTACGCAGGTCGCCAAAACCTAAGAGCATTGGCACGAATCACATCTAGAAACTCACCACATCATAAGCACCCAAAGAACCGATCTTACCCATTACCATGTCGATCCAACCTACTACCAAGTTGTCCTATTTCTCTGAGTTCCTTCTGAATTACCTTCAAATTGATTCTTCTCCTTGCCATAATACCAAAATCCTCAACCAAAACTCACCACGTGAGACCCTAGCATAAAACCACACCACCCCATGGCTCATAAGCCGATGAATGTGCTCTTAAGCACCCTAAAAGTACCACAACCCAAATACTTACTCTGAAGAGACTTCCTGCGAGTCTAGAGCCATTACCTTCACCTCACTGATACTGATATGTAGAATCCATAATGATATAGAAATGTCACAAGTCTTGACACCATCCAATGTAAATCTCAGTTTCTAGCCAAATACACATCCAGAAGATTCCCAATTGTCACATATAAATCTTGAATGCCCTAGAACCATTTTCGAGAGTCATTTACTCTGCTCAAATCTCAATTAAACCGACCAAATGGACCGAATGACCTATTCCCCATTAGCACACCAACACCCCAGGGAGTAACCCACACTCTTAAGCAACCGAGTAACCTCCTACTCCACGCACACCACATCCTTCACAACTAACCACTCAATTAGTCCATGATTCCCATATACCCATAGAGTGTGATACAACATATATCTAGAAATTCCCTTACTCGAGTCATCCTCAATCTCAACCATTGTAATCATAACTTATTCACCCGTTTACCTCAAACTGAACCCACTACAACACATAATCGTGCGATCAACTCGTCGACATCAGACTCCCCCACTTGGATTAAATCCATAGATCAAAACACACAATAACTCACAATGCCCATACTCTATTACTTCCATAATATCGCAATGGGACTCAACTAAATCCTTCCTGAGCTCCTGTAACGCAAACCATCTAATACTTCAAATTATCTGCAAATCTCACATTCACCATTATAATAGTCAAGCCAACTTCCACAAGCGATCTAAACTCAAATTGCAACCTAGATCATTCACTAGTAAAAAGAGAACTTGCTATAAAACAACATAAGGATCACACAACCTTAGGACACTTCGTAGGAGATAACCGCACAGGCTTAGCCTCAGACTGATATCTCTCTATACTCCTCCATAATCATAACTATTACACAATCACCTTTATCCCCCTGAGTCTGAACTCACAACAAAACATGAAGATCTTCTTCACTCCATAACTAAACTACATGAGAGGTCCTTCAACACACCCATAACTGAGGGCATACGCCAAATCCATACAGAAGTTAAACACCCAATACTCCTTTCTACCTTTCCAGCAAACTCTTCTTGTCACATTTGATCAATCTGAACACATCTCTCTATCAAATCATACTCACCACATAGTCATCTAGTCACAAATCCCATCAATAAGGACACAAACGGACATATAAGTCCCAAATGCACGTGCTCACACAATCGAAATCTTAGTACTCAAGCCGCAGATAAGACCCAGCCTCAATTCCTCCAGACTAGTCCATCATCAACATGAAAAAATCACATCTCGCACCTCAACCATGGAAATCACAAGCCGTCAATGCACAGTTGATACCGAGCGCTCATGTGTGCACATGAATGCGTGGAAGGAATTCAAGGAGTTACACTTTAAGCTGAATCAATGCCGCATGATAAGGAAAGAAAGACGGGGAAGTATATCCTAAATTTCTTTTAGCCTCTCGAAGATAGGTATGGACGTCATCATACCGATCCATAAGACTCTACCAGACACTTGCTCATGACTTGTAGAACTTATGAACCTAGAGCTTTGATACCAATCTGTCACGACCCCAAATCCACTAGTCGTGATGGAACCTAAACCAACCCGATAGGTAAGCCAACTAATACCTATCCAATTCCAATTATATTAACAAGACAATTAAATGAAAGTAATTTACTAAATTTTATTCATTTCCCAAGGATTGGTAGTAAAAATCATGAGCTTCTAAGAATAAAGTTTACAAAGAGGAAATGAAATAAATGCACCATCTGTTTTAAAAGTACATAAACAACACAACTTAATCTAAGCTTACCCCGAACAACAAAGGCAGGTGCAACATGAACACGGGTACATCTCCAAATCTAGAAACCCTCGACACATCAACAACTGTAGCCAACATCTGCACGCAATGTGCAGAAGTGTAGTATCAGTACAACCGACCACATCTACTGAGTAAGTAACAAACCTAACCTTAGGTTGAAAGTAGTGACGAGCTAACAATAGGTCGGGTCCAACACCAGTATTCTACAACAGTTCGCAACAGCGTAATACAAGTAAATAAAAGGGTATCTCAGAAGTAAAATGCTTGGCTCGTTCACAGTTCCAGAAAATAGGCATGCTTTTCAAATATCCTAGTGATAACTCAAATCTTTTGCCGAAAATACTGAAATACAGGTAAGTTTGAAAACTGTGATTTTTCACAAAAATCCTTTCACCAATAAATAAGATATTTCATTTTCTTTCCAAATATAACAAGTATAAAATAC
Source organism: Nicotiana paniculata (assembly GCA_005239505.1). Taxonomy (NCBI): domain Eukaryota; kingdom Viridiplantae; phylum Streptophyta; class Magnoliopsida; order Solanales; family Solanaceae; genus Nicotiana; species Nicotiana paniculata. The sequence goes on from ML368008.1 coordinate 7,329, forward strand.
CTCTCTAAGACCACATATCAATGTATATAATAAGTCATGGATGACGTGATACTGTATAGCATGAGAAAAATACATCTCTATGCATGTATGTCATGTGTGCATGCAAATGCCATATATCTCGATCCACACACATTTATAGTCGGCTACGCTCACTGGGGGTGTTAAGACTTCGGAGGGTATCCTACATCCCAAGCGCTATAATCCGCACGGACAACTCACGTGTTGCACGGAAAGCAAGTGTGCCATAATATCAATATCTGTATCCGCACGGACAACTAACATGCTGCACGGACAACTCGCGTGCTATGATACCAATACCTAGATCCACACGGGCAAATCACGTGCTGCACGGACAATTCATGTGCTATGGTATCAATATCCTCACAACCAGGCCCCCGGCCTTACTTAGTTATCGATCTCTCCAGCCTCACTCACGGGCTCACAATGTCATGAAACTAGCCCAATAATAAGAAGATGATGTATCAATAGATAACAACTGAGACTGAGATACGATATAAATGCATGAACATGACTGAGTACAAAATATCAATGAAGCCTGTGAAATGACAGCAAGAAACAACCACTATGGGTCTCGACAGTATCGACATAAAGTCTAAACATGATATGTAGCATGATTGACTGCTCAATTAATTTATCGCATGGTGACACACAGATAATCGACAAATAGGGCCACTATACTGGGCCATGGGGACCATAGAGTCCCGTTTCACAGGGTACACGCCCGTCACCTAGCATATGTGTCACCCGAATACCGATCACATAACACGTAATGCGGGGTTTCATACCCTCAGCACTAAATTTAGAAGAGTTACTTACCTCGAACGAGCCAATACTCATACCGAGCAAGCCAACCGATGCTCCAAAGATGCCATCCCGCGCGTTCCGACCTCCAAACAGCTCGAAACTGACCAACAACAATTCAAATACATCATACAATGCTAAAGGAACCAATCCCGATCATAAAAGATCGAATCTTGAATCAAAGCCTGAAACCGGTCCAAAATCCCAACCCGGTCCCACACCTCGAAACCCAACAAGACTCACAAAATTCGATAACCCATTCAATTACGAGTCCAACCTTACTAGTTTCACTCAAATCGGACTCCAATTCGATGTTCAAAACTCAAAATTCATATTATGAAACTTTAGGCCAAAATCCCCAATTTTCCTCCTTAGAAATCATCAACCAAAAGCTAAAATCGAAGATAGATTCATGGAATATAATCAAAACCGAGTAGAGAACACTTATCCCAATCCTTGTGACGAAAATTGCCCCGAAAATCGCCTCAATCCGAGTCCAAAATGTTGAAATGAAGCCAAATTCACGAACCCTCGCTTTTAAACATTCCGCCCAGGCCTTTCGCACCTGCGGTCAAATTGTCGCATCTGTGACCACCACATCTGCGGTTAGATCTTCGCGCCTGCGACCACACTCACCAGCCGAGCTCCTCGCACTTGCGGAATAATTTTTGCTCCTGCACACTCGCATGTGCGATTCCTCCTTCGCATCTGCGATGAGCTCCAGCCCTAACCTCTTGCGCATATTCAACACATGCCTCGCACCTGCGGTCATCGCACGTGCGCAATACCAACTGCAGGTGCGGAACACCAGAACCAGCAGCTGCAAATACTAAAGAAATGATCTGAAATCAATCTGAAACATGCTCGAGCCCCTTGGGACTCCATCCAATCATACCCACAAGTCACATAACCTAACACGGACCTACTCGAGGCCTCTAAACACACATAACAACATAGAAGCGGTGAATCACACCTCAATTCGAACCCAATGAACCTTGAACTTTCAAATTTCCAAAACACGCACCGAAACATATCAAATCATCCCGGAATTAACTCAAAATTCGCACACAAGTTACAAATGACATGACTAAGCTATTCCAACTCTTGGAACCACAATCCGAATATGATATCTTCAAAGTCAACTTCCGATTAAACTTATGAACTTCTCAAGCCTTCAAATCTCCAACTTTCGCTAATTAGTGCTAAAACCTTCTAGAAACACCCAAATGCAAATCCGGACATACCACCAAATCCAAAATCACTACTCGGACCTAACAGAACCATCAAAACTCCATTCTGGGGTCAAATTCTCAAAAGTCAAACTTGGTCAAACCTTTCCAATTTGAAGCTTCTAGTTGGGAATCATTCTTCTAAATCAGTTCTGAATAACCTGAAAATCAAAACCGACGGTTCACATAAGTTATAATACATCACACGGAGCTACCCATTCCCACAAATAACCGAGCGAAGTGCACATGCTCAAAACATCCGGTCGGATCGTTATAATGGCCCATCTATGTGGGATGATGGATTTGCAGCTGCGGATAAGGGGACGGCCGGCCACGATGGAGGAGCGGACCATATTGGATGAGCGATTCCCGCTCAATGCTCATGCTCAGCAGCTGGTTGGACTTGGTGATGGATACAGACTTCCTGATGATGAGGATGTCAACACATCTGAGCAGTCCGAGGCTGATCCGAAGCAGTCAGATGATGAGGACGATGATGATGAGACTGAGGAAGCACATGGTGAAGAGTGGGTAGCCTCAGATGATGAGGGCGATGATGCAGCTTGACTAGGGAGTTTCCTTACACCCTACTCGTTTTTCTTGTTTTGTTAATTTGTGTATGCACTGAGGACAATGAATGAACTAAGTGTGGGGTGGGGACTTGTAAAAACTAGAAGTTCCTTGTTTTTTTAGTAAGTGTCGTCTTAGTTTAGTTAATTGTTTTAGTTATTTGTTTTTAGTTAGAAAATATTTTTTTTAAAACAATATATAGAAAAAACAAATAAATAGAAAAATTGGACTCTTCCCGACGACGGATCTCCTATACAGTTTTCTTGAGGAAAGTAAGTCTAAAGAAAAAAACCAAAAAGATTTTCTTGTAGGTAGTATAGTAATTCTCTCTTGGTTTTCTTTGGATCGCAGTTCTTTTCCAAGGGTTTTTAGTTGACTCTGGTATAGTTAATTTTAATATTTAGGAGTAGGAACCACTGGGCTATGCATTTAATTGCAGCAATATCTCTTAACATTGTTATGCCTTGAGAATAGTTAGTACTCTGGTTGTGACGCTTAGGCTCAATTTTTGACTCTAGTATAAGTACCTTAAATCGTAGATTCTTAAATTTGCTTAACTGCTTTGATTGGAGTGTCGTGATAAAAATCAATCCCCAGTGAGTTATGTGTCAGGTCTGTGTGAAGTTTGTATGTATTCTGTGCATTGCATTTGATGTCTAGAACTTGCCCCGTGTGTGTGCAAAGCAAAACAATAGTCTTGTTCAGTCTGGAAAGTGATATAGGCTTTTCTTTGTTAAGCCAGATATATATAGTTTACCCACCTAAATGTTATGTCTCATTGTTAACCCGGTTGAGTCTATAATCATGTTTCTTTAGTAACCACTTTACAAGTTGTACCCCTTTGTTTGAATTGATCATATATTTGAACCCTGTTACCTCTCATGAGCACTTGAATTGTGATGAATTATGAAAAAGTTTAAGTGTGGGGGTTGTGGATTGGTTTTTGAGTGGAACAAATGAAATGAGGAGAAAAGTGCACCATTTTGAAGAAAAAAAAAATGTCAATAAAAGTCACTTGTGAAGAGAAAAGGAAAAAAAAAAGAAAAGAAAAATAATAATAATTGTATTGTATGAAAAATAATCTCACACTTAAACATTGCTCGTCCTCGAACAATATCCCCACAATAACCGTCATAGTAGTACTCTATAGTAAGTAAGTACTATTCTTCGTACATTTTACTGAACTTTTAACAAATAAATTAAAATTTATACACTCATATTACTAAAACTAACTCTTGATTTTGTTATCATAAATCTCTACATAGTAAATAGAACATACTGCCCGAAAGCTGCTGTTTAATTTTACTTGATTGTAGTACTAGTTTTTTATTGGTCGAGTTCGACAACCATTATGGTTTAGTAGAGCAATTTCGTGCGGCTTATGACTGTTACAGCAGAAAGTAGAACTAATTTTAACTATGTACTGCACAATGAAACAAATAAACTGACCATTAATGTGTTACTGTTTCGTCTTGTTAATAAACATGCAGAAGATACATAGAAACTTGATAGGTGGAATTTTTTAAGTCTAACTGAATAATAGTTCATTTGTCGTATGTTGTTTATAGTGTTTTTTACAAGCAAATATATGAGGAATTGATGTTTCAGTTTACACGAAAAAATTCAATGTTTTAACCACCGTTCACTTAGTGAGTAAATACCAAGTTAGTACAATGACTAGAGAGGGTAATAAGGGATTTCAGCAGCCATTGATCTTTGCATTTTCCAGAGTCAGAAAAGATTTCCATGGTTCAAAAACGTTCTACTTCGACCAAGTTTTTGAGAACCCATAGAGTAGGTTAATGAATGTAGGAAACTTCTATGACCATACCTCCTTTTATAGATTGCAATTATGTTCCGCGGCGGAGCCACCCATCGGAGAGGAGAGGTGAGTCAATTGAAACCCCTTCGTCAGGAAATTATATAGCATAGATGGTTAAATATTATATTTTTATGCATATATATTATGTGTTGGTTCTCCTTAATTTTTTCATATGCTTATTTATTTATATTTTGACTGTCCTTAACGAAAATTCTGACTCCGCAACTGAATATGTTTTGAATATATTTTTTTCTGAGCTAATTTCATACAACCAAAATTCCTATAATGTTGGTTATAATCCTCCAAAGAAGCTTAGCATGGATTTCGTCTAACGAAGATGCCTATCAATAAGTCGGAATCTTTAGGTTTGATAACGGGAAACTTTTTCATTTAATATCAAATTACTGTATATATAAGGGAATAAAAATAATTCAGTTTTAGTCATAATCCTTGCTTTCCTATAAGGAAAGAAGTTCGCTAACTACTCTAGAAGTTAGGAGTCCTCTTCCCGTGTCCTATAAGATTATTGTATATGACAATTTTAAATTTGCATAAAACTTAGTATTAAATGATACTCTATCCGTTCTAATTTATCTGAACTCGTTTGACTAGGTACGGAATTTTACAAAAAAATGAAGATCTTTTCAATTTGTGGTCCTAAACAAGTTAAAAATGAGTCTAGATAATCTGTGTTATTATAAAAGCTTTCTCGTTAAGGGTAGAATTGAAAGTCTAAGCTAAATGTTTTCAAATTAAAAAAGTGATTTTTCTTTTTGAACCGGACCAAAAAAAATAAATTGAGGAACGAGTAATATAATTTGTTTTACTTGTTATGATATTCCAATAAAGTCCGGCAAACTTGGAAAAGAAGGCGTGTAACTGTAAAAGTGTACGAGGAGGGAAATTGGAAGAAGTCTCAAACCCCTGAAATTGACCACTTCCTTTGCTCCAAAGTAGCAAAAAAAAAAAAAACAAACATTTCACTCACACTGATCATGGGAAACACACTGCAAAAACAAGGAAAAAATCATTCAGAACAAAACCAAGAACATGAATTGCCAGTGACAGAATTACCAAATGAGCCTCAAAATCTCACATGCGAAATTTGTATCGAGCCTATGTTGTTACGCAACAGAAATTTCAAGAACCAAAATCTCTGTGTCCATCCATTCTGTACCGAGTGTATCATTAAGTATATCACTATCAAGCTTGAGGACAACATCGGCAACATTCCATGTCCCTCTCCGAATTGTAACCAGCTTTTAGACCCCATATCCTGTCGGAATCTCGTTGATCCCCAGCTGTTTGTTAAATGGTGTGACGGGTTGTGTGAGTCTGCAATCTTAGGGTTGGCGCGTTGTTACTGCCCAAACCAGAGTTGTTCCGCTTTGATTTTGGATGAGTGCGGTGGGAATGCGAAGCGATCGAAGTGTCCAAATTGCAAGAGGTTATTTTGCTTTAAGTGCAAGCTTCCATGGCACGCTGGGTTACGCTGTGGGGAACTTAGGCATACAAACGACGTCGCTTTTCGTGTGCTTGCTAAGCATAATAATTGGAAGAGGTGTCCTCAGTGTCGCTACTTCGTTGAACGTATTCAAGGTTGCAACTTTGTCCGTTGCAGGTTAGTTTGCTGTTTCCTCTCCTCTTTCTTTTTTTTTTAGTATAAATTCTCTGTATTCTTTGCTTACGGTTATATGTTAATAGAGATATATGAAAACTCTCATGTTTAATTGGGATGGATTACAACTTCTGGGGATAGGATTAGGGAGTGTTAAAACCCTATGGTGGGCTTTCTACCGTCCTCATCCGGGTTAGCTATAAAAATAACACAGTTTTCGGACTGGTCATTCAAAAATAGATAACATTTGCAAAGTAATTGAAAAATATCCACTATTTTGCTTCAACGCGCGGAAAGTTCCAGCATAATATACTGGAGATTAGGAGCACATATGTATGAACTTCCACCATATTATGCTGGACTGATATATTATACTGGAACTTCAGTATATTATGCTGGAATATTTCCGGATTTTGAACAGTATTTTCGTTCAGAGTTATATTTATATGAAAAGTGGTTAAATTTCGATTACTTTTAAAATTGTGGCTATTTTTAAATGACCATTTGTAAATCTGGCTAATTTTGAATTTCTCACATGGACCGGTGGGTACCTGAAGCCAAATGATTAAACAAAAAGAATCGTTTTGGGTGAAACTATCGTGCAAATATTTGGTATCAAATTGAAATGGATCCAAATAGAGCAGAAGTTTGGGATTGAGGCACAGGTGATTGATTAATAAACTCTAGGAAAGTAATTGTGGACAGCACAGAAAAGGCAGGATATAACTGATCATGTCCAACTATGCTTTATAAAAAGAATAAAATGGTCGTTACAAATATAATCCGATTTACAAGTTCGGAGTCGAATCCCACAAATAACTAAGGTTTCACTATAATTGTTCAATATTGCTAAGAAATACAAGTCCAACAATTTCCTAATTATAGAGATTATAATATTTCTTTCTAACTAATTAAGTAACAACTATTATAAAGCAGTAAAAATATCAACTAACAAGGATGAAATTTGAGACAGAACTAAGGAGGTCTAGAGTTATGATTTCCCCTATTGATGGAATCCCTTCCTGCTATGTTTCATATAAATTTGCATAATCTTCTCTATCGACCATGAGCACTCTTATTACCGCAAATCTCTCCCGAGTAATTACGACAATTTACTAGACATACTTTCCCGAGTTACGCTAGCTGACTTTAATTACAGCTCACTTAGATCGCACCAAAGGTTTCGTTATCCCTAATCCCACCTTTAAACCCTCGGTTATTGATTCCTTACATACTTTGGGAGTGGTGTTGTTCAAACTACCTAAATATACACTTTCTCCCGAGTAATACATACTATATAGACACTTCTAACTGAGGATCCTTTCAATAAACTACAACAAGAACGTAGTTAAACAAATAGAGATTAAATTTTGACAAATCTATACTAACATGCAAGAATTTCATCCTTCAGTAGGTTCCATCAAAACCCTAGATAACAACTTAACTATTCATAATAGTATGTAAAAGTACAATACTACAAGTCATAACCAACAATGAAAAATAGGAAAAGGAAGGAAAAACTCGTAGAAGAATTCCTCGCCTTGCTCCTATTGTGTCTCTGTCTCCTTAGGTCGAATTTGTATCAAAAGTATGTACAACCCCCCAAAATACTGTTTTTCCATGTATATATACCAAGTAGGGCCGGGCCCAAACAATTATACCTTCTCCTACGCGAAAAAGGATGATTTTTCCAAGCCGGGAGTAGCGCGGTCGCGCTAGTGGCCGCGCATATCGAAAAGTTTCTGCCCCATTTGCGCGTCAGGTCCGCGGTCGCGGTTTCGACCGCGTTTTTCACCCTATTACGTTTGGAATTTGGAAAAACGTAAAATATGAAAGTTGTAGCCCTGTGAGTTAGATTTCCAACCATATATTATATAGCCCAAATGGAGTTCGGAGCAAAGAGTTATGTCTATTTTACTAGACAGTGCGCAATATGCCTCCCCGAGTCTTCGTTTGTTCTTAACTATCAAATTTGACCCCGAACACGATCCCGACTTAATTCCTTAGGCTTTTACTCAGACTTCAAAGCTCGAAATCACTTGAATTCATTCCATAACATCTATATAGATCGGAATCACTCCTACAAGGCATAAAACACACAATTAGTGCAAAACACTAGCGATTAAAGCTCAAACTCAGTTAAAGTGCAGTAAACTAGAGTGTAATAAGCGACTAAAATACGCAATTATAGCCTATCATCAACACTCCACACTTAAACCATTGCTCGTCCTCGAGCAATCAAACTATACTTTATATAGACACGACCTTTTTAAGCAATTCTCCTAACTCATCACACCAAGAATATTTAAAATAGACTAAGCACAAAAGTGTAACATCTTCACCTAAAAATTTGACTCACAAGTACCACGCATTATTCACAACTCACCCACTTACTCTAACATAGAGGTCACTGACATTACCTTTCCTTCATGAATCAAGTTCCCTCACACAACAAAAGAGAGTAGTTCGACACAATAAAATTTAAGTACACTTAGGAACTCAAGATAGAAAGAATTCACTCACTCTCAGAAATAACATTCATATGCCACAAAAGATGCACCATAGGCTTGCCCGTAATGTACTACTCTACTAATCGAGCTTATTCAGTCTAGGATCAAGTCGGACTTTATTCAGGTAGGATACATTTAGATATAAGAGTGACTACACCTCCCTAAGTACTTTAATATATATTTTAACATTCAAACCCCATACTTATGTCAAACCAAACTCCGCCTTCACATCAATGTTTTACCTCATACTTCTTTAAGCACAATTACATCAAGAGCCACCACTTGTCAAGGATATTTTATTTTATTTTTTCACAACAATACAACTTTTTTTTCTTTTTTTTTTCAATTCAAGTGGCGCTCACTTTTTTAAAACAGTGCACCTTTCTCCATATTATATTAGTTCCACCCAAATGCCAAACCAATCACCCCACACTTTAACTTTTACACAGTTCATAACAATTTAAATGCTCATGAGAGGTTAAAAGGTTCAAATAGATAGTTAATTCAAACAAATGGGTAAGGCTTGTAATGTGGTTGCCAAAAAAATAGGATTACAGGCTCAAAGTGGTTAACTACGATACATAACAATTAGGCGGGTACAATATACATATCTGGCTCAACAAAGAAACGCCTCTATCACTTCCAAGACCGAACAAAATTACTATTTCACTTTGCAAACACATGGGGCAAGTTCTAGTCATCAAATGCAATGCACAGAATAACACTCAAACCTCACACACACATGGCACATAACTCACTCAGGATTAGATTAATCAAGATACTCTAGTCAAACCAGTTAAGCTTATACAATTTAAGGTACTTATATAAGAGTCAAAAAAATGAGCCTAAGCGTCACAACCAAAGTACTCACTATTCTCAAGGCATAACAAAGTCAAGAGATATTGCTTCAATTCAAAACACAACACAATGACTCCTATTCATAAAATAAATAAAAAAATAACTACACCCCGTTCAAACAAAACCTTTGGAAAAGAACTGCGACACAAATAAAAACCAAGGGGGAATTGCTACACTACGTAACAAAAGAAAATCTTTTTGTTTTTTTTTCTTTAGAAGAAAATTGTCTAATAGATCCATCGTCGGGAAAAGTCCAATTTTTTGTATTTTTGTAAAAAAAATTAATTATTCCATTAAACTAACACAACTAAAATAGCATAGAAAGTCACCCAGACAATCTCCTCATCCCACACTTAAAATTGTGCATTGTCCCCAATGCACACCCATACATACAAGAGGGTAAAAAAAACTCCCTGGTAAGCCAAAGGCCGAAGCACTAGCATCTCATGGGGTACTCAAACTTCTCTCAGGCTTGGTCCTTCGTGCGGGTACCTCACACTTAGTTCCAACCATCTGATTTGTTGTTGCATCCTTCTAGTGGCTTTGCGTTCCATGCTCCCAAAAAAATAAAAAATCGACACTACAAAAAATAATATAATAAAAAAATAGTAAATAAAAAAAGAATAAAAGATAGTAGTAAAGCTGGGTTGCCTCCCAACAAGCGCTTGATTTAACGTCGCGGCACGACGTGAATCAACTTTCGACCTCCACTTCGAACTTATGAATTGGACCCTAAGTTTTGATTCTACTCTGTGATCATGCTCATGGGGGGTTGAACGAATCTGAATGGCCCAATAAAATAATGTAGTATTCTGCACTTCTTGGACTTTGAATGAGAAGTGTATTCCCGACTTTCTGGCACGAAGAATTCCAGAATGTAAGCATCTTGTTCCTTATTCCTTGACTCCTCAAGTGGCTCGGGCGACTCTATTTCCATATCATCATCCAAACACAATGGAGAAAAGTTCTTGGAGTGTGGACCAATGCGCTCAACTACACAAACATTGGGATTGTCAACATCCTTAACACTAATGACACTAGAGTCAACTAAATATGTATCCTCAATATCCTTGGTTGACTCTAGTATCTCTTCTACGACATTGGCATCCTCAAAATCTAGTTCGATTGATTGCTGGTGTTCTACTCTGGCCTTCTCCTCTAGCTCATCCTCGTATTTTTTTAAATCCTCCAGTATAATGGCAATTTCTGCAGCCAACGATCGTTGCAGATATAATCCGGTTTACAAGTCCGGAGTCGAATCCCACAGAGAACTAAGGTTTCACTATAATTGTTCAGTATTACTAAGAAACACAAGTCCAACAATTTCCTAATTATAGAGATTATAATATTTCTTTCTAACTAATTAAGTAACAACTATTATAAAACAGTAAAATTATCAACTAACAAGGATGAAATTTGAGACAGAACTAAGGAGGTCTAGAGTTATGATTTCCCCTATTGATGGAATCCTCTCCTGCTATGTTTCATATAATTTTGCCTAATCTTCTCTATCGACAATGAGCACTCTTATTACCGCAAATCTCTCCTGAGTAATTAGGACAATTTACTAGACATACACTCCCGAGTTACGCTAGTTGGCTTTAATTACAGCTCACTTAGATTGCACACAAGGTTTCTTTATCCCAAATTCCACCTTTAAACCCTCGGTTATTGATTCCTCATATACTTTGGGAGTGGTATTGTTCAACAACTACCTAAATATGCACTTTCTCCCGAGTAATACATACTACATAGGCACACTAATTGAGGATCATTTCAATTAACTACAACAAGAACGTAGTTGAACAAATAGAGATTAAACTTTGGCAAATCTATATTAACATAGCAAGAATTTCATCCTTCAATAGGTTCCATCAAAACCCTAGATAACAACTTAGCTATTCCTAATAGTATGTAAAAATACAATACTTCAAGTCATAACCAACAATGAAAAATAGGAAGAGGAAGTAAAAACTCGTAGAAGAATTCCCCGCCTTGCTCCTATTGTGTCTCTGCCTCCTTAAGTCGAATCTGTGTCAAAAGTATGTCCAACCCCCCAAAATATCGTTTTTCCATGTATATATACTAAGTAGGGTCGGGCCCAAAAAATTATACCTTCTCCTACGCGAAAAAGGATGATTTTCCAGGCCTGGAGTAGCGCAGTCGCGCTAGTGGCCGCGCATATCGAAAAGTTTCTGCCCCATTTGCGCGTCAGGTCTGCGGTCACGATTTCGACCGCGTTTTTCACCCTGTTTCGTTTAGAATTTGGGAAAACATAAAACATTAAAGCTGTAGCCCTTTGAGTTAGCTTTCCAACCATATATTATATAGCCCAAATGGAGTTCAGAGCAAAGAGTTATGTCTATTTTACTAGACAGTGCGCAATATGCCTACTCGAGTCTTCGTTTGTTCTTAACTATCAAATTTGACCCCCGAGCACGATCCCGGCTTAATTCTTTGGGCTTTTACTCAGACTTAAAAGCTTCAAATCACTTGAATTCATTACATAACATCTATATAGCTCGGAATCACTCCTACAAGGCATAAAACACACAATTAGTGCAAAATACTAGCAATTAAAGCTCAAACTCAATTAATGTGCAGTAAACTAGAGTGTAGTAAGCGACTAAATACGCAATTATAGCCTATCATCAATAACCAAAAGAGAGGGAAAAAGTGTAATTTCAATCCCTCCCCTGCATCCAAGACTTTCTGGAGTGAGGACTAAAAAGCTGTTGTTTGGTAGCAGAATGGTTAGCTATCTTTTACTACAAAACCTAGTCAGTAAATTTTTTAAGACCTGTATTTCTTCCTCGTGGCATAACAGTATCTGCCTAGCGGACTTGAAAATGGTGCAATATCGATTATTTGAATCACTGCTAATATGCTGCTGATTAGTGAGCTTCAAAATAATCTAGCAATTATAAATGTTCTACATACAATGTTTGTCTACAGGTAGGAAGGGTACAAGGAGTTGCCTGTGGAAGCACTCTATATTTTCTGAGCGTACTTGTACATCTGTAATATGAGCCGACGAATTATCTTATACATGATTAATATGAGCGGGAAATTACCTAATATATCTCTAATGCCACTTAATTCGATAATATGCCGAGCATTCTCATACCTCAGTTTCCACTAATCTGAGATTTTAGTTGCTATATACTTTTCTTTGTTGACATTAATAGGTGTTGAGCATATCGACTGTTATAGGGAGGACGAACATTTGAATCCCCTAAACTAGATCATGTATCTATATGTTGATCTGCCAAATTAAACCTTTCTAATGGTCCAATCAAATTTTTCCTGTAGTAGCCACACCTTTGCTTCACAAGTTTTTCAAGTACTTGGCTCCAACTGAATGCTTCTTTCCTCACCACTTGACATGTTTACTTTTCAACTATGCTCACTTCTTCGCATAAGTTTATCCGCGGATTAAACATGGGAGAAGTGAGCAGCTATGAACGCTGAACATGGGATTTCATGTGAGAAACCACAAAAGGGAAAAAGAAAAGAAGAGCCTATGAATCCAAATAAATGATATGGGAGGAAAAGAAGTTGCTCATAAGATATATATATATTTTTAAATATATTAGGTTTATGACATAAGTTATCAACTCTTCTCATGATTCTGCAATCTATGTATCATATCGTAATGTACTCTCCTATGCTGACCTTATAAAGGAAGTAGACCTTGAAAAAGATATATATTGTTTGAATGTTATTGATATTTGTCACACTTGTGCTTTGTTAAAGAATTGCACTCTTTTTGGAATTCAAAAAACTAACTCTTTTTGATATTAAACCATAAGAAGCGGATAAAGATTTCAACTTTCAAGCGTGTTACTTTAATCGGATTCTCTTCTCATCTGGATGTAGGTGTGATGCCTATTTCTGCTACAACTGTGGAAGACGAGCTAATGGGCACTCGTGTGATTATTGTAATTCTAGGTGCTTCAAATTTACCATTACTTTTCTTATTATCCTACTTTTCTTTTTCCTCTTTTTGAAGGTTTAAAAACTAGACTAGTGTATACATTTAACTTTTGAGGTCCGGTGATAAATATTTGCTCGTTGTGTGCACTTGAGGCAGAGAAAACAGCATAAACTGAAATCACAAGGAAGTTTGTACAAATAGAATCAGAAGTTTTGAATGTTTCCATAAACCTCATCACCTATTTCAAATCTTGATACAAAATCTCCTTTTCCCACCACAATACCAGCCATGTCACAATGTATAAACATCCTGATATATGTGTTCCATAAGTTCAGCTGAATCCAGCATTTTTTTCACTGAACTTACATATATAGGTGAAGAATCACTAAATTTCAATCAACAATAAATTCTGGATCCATAATTTCAGAATTGCAATGAATTCAGTGGTTTCTACTATGTTGATCTGCCAAATTTAGTCTTGTTAATAGTCCAATCAATATTTCGTTGGAGTAGCCAGACCTTTTCTTCACATGATTTAATGTACTCTCCTATGCATATCTTCCATTCATCTGGTTTTTTCAGTTCTGAGACCTTATAGAGGAAGCATGCATTAAAATAGATATATGTTGTTTGAATTTCGATTGATATTAAAACCATAAGTGGAGAAAGGGTTCAACTTTCAGGCGTGTTACTTTAAATAATCTAATTCTCTTTTCATCTGGATGTAGGTGTGGTGCCCTTTCTTGCTACAACTGCGACGGACGAGTTAATGGGTACTTGTGTGATTGTGTTTCTCGGTTCTTCAAACTTACCATATGTTTTCTGGCTGCTTTTGTTATTATCCTATTTCTCTTTTTCCCCTGGTAGAAGGTTTAAAAACTAGACTTGCGTATACATTTATTACTTTGAGGTTTAGTGATAAATATTAGAGCATTTGCTCCTTGTATTCATCGAGGCCGAGAAAACAACATAAACAAGAAAACAGAAACCACGAGGAAGTATGTACAGATGGAAGCTACTATAAACTCTGCTAATGTCCCCAGCTGCTTTATTTTATCAGAGGTGAAATTTTGAATGTTCAACTTCATTACCTATTTCAAATCTTGTTACATAATCTCCTTTCCCGATATAATACCAGCCATTTCAAAACCTGTGCAAATATCCTGATATTCATCAGGTTTGAAGGCTGATCAGGAATTGAATGAGGAGAAGGTGATGATAACGGGAATAGAACAAATCAAAATGACATATATTTCCATAGGTGTCTTTATTTGTGAAAGTATGATGATGCGATTAATTGGTAAATTGAGAGTTAGTTATCCATAGTAAGATACAATAAATGTTCTCTTGTTAATCAACTTGTTCAAGCTTTCCACATATTCATCTGGGAGAAAAGATTTGGCAAGGTTCAAAAACTTTATGCTTCTATTGAATTATTGAGAACACATAGAGTAGGTTAATGAATGTAGGACACCTATCCAATCATTCCTCCTTTTATAGGAGAGGCGACTTGTACTGCAATATGCCTAAGACAATTTTTTTTTTGAAATGGGGACATTTTAAGATATTCTCTCTGTTGGGAATTGAAGAAAAAGATGAGAAAAAGAAAAGGCAGAATAGCCTAAATGACACCTGTACTTCAGCCACTTTGTCATGCCGGTCCCCAAACTTAGATATTTGCCAATTGAATATTTACACTCATTCAAATTATGAATAATAAATGCTTATCCAACGTGGCTGATCCTATCTGTCATATGTGGCTTCAGTGCGTGATTTACACGCCTGTAGTGACAGTTGTTTAAAGAGTCTTAACAGTAATAATGTGGCCTATTTAAAACACATCTTCTTCTTTCTACCTTATTCTCCATTGTTGAACATTATAGAAATTAATTTCTATCCAAATCTGATGCATTCTTCTTTCTTTGTTAGCTTCAACAATGAAAAATAACATTTTTTTTTGGGATTCTTCATTGCCCATCAATTTTTGCCATCTCCTTTTCTTTTGAAAGTCGATTTTTTTCTTCTTATCCGGCAAGAAATAAGTTGTTGCCGCCTCTTCTTCAGCAATGAAGAAGGAACCTTTGTGTTATTGTGTATTTGTTGCAGATCATAAAATGTCACGAACACCCCCCAATCCTGGAAGAAGGTTCCTAGGCTGCCGAAGATATGAGATTGGTGAAAGTTATGGCTTTTTCAGATGGGTTGATCCTGCGATTGAGGAAGAACACAACAAGACTCTTCTTCTGGATCTTATTAAGAAGAGTGATCGATGCCATTGTCAGAGAAGACAAGGAAGGTCGAAGTTCAGAGTTGCTGCTATTATAATTGCGGTTATAGTTGTTCTAATGTTAACTCTTATGTTATGCGTTTTGGATTGATAGTGTACTTTTTTCTTGGGTTTAGGCTACATATTTTGTGTTGATGTAAGATTTTGTTCATGAAATATATTGACAAAGGTTACATTACAGCAACAAGTACAGGAACTACTAATATAATGGCATGTGTTATAGCAATTAATAAAATATCCAAAATAAGAAAGTTGATTTACAAAATATTGTCTACGATAGGCAGTCAACAAAAGCATACATAATGAAGTAGCTTTACAAAATATTGTCTATCACAGGCAAACAACAAAAAACATCCATGATTAAGTCTTCAAAATATCTAAATATTAGTTGAGCATCTGTTGTGGCTTGGTTGCTTGGTGTGGCTTGAGTGGTTGTAGCAGAGTTTTCCCTTCTGTAACTCCGTTCTTGCAGCTGCCTTTGTGTAACTACAGATCGACCCTTCCACTTTAGTCCAGGGAGTTTGAACCTAAGTTCAATGTTGGTAGGGCAGAACTTATGAGTGTAGAAGGATTGTGTACCACTCTGTCAGTAGTTCCAGACTACACAAAGATAAAAAGGTTGTGAGTGAGGGATTATCTAGTAAACCATATATGTTGATTGTGTAATTAAGTGGATATATTTACCATTTGTATCACAATACTACTTGAATCAAATAGCACACCATATCCTGCTGTCTTTGGTCTCTTAGATCCTGCATTTGCACCACCTCTTCTAGGCTCATTGGTCTTCCTTTTTGGACCTCCAGCAACATCGGTTGATTGTTAAGTGCTTGGATCAGTGATTGGTGAAGTGAAGGTGCCACTTTCCATAGTTGAAGGTGTTGCTGTTACTGATGCACTTCCAACTGCTGCTGCTGATGCAATTCCACTAGTTCCTGCTGCTGTTGATGAAACATTTTCAGCAGTTTCACCTCCAACTAAACTAGTCCCTTCCCCCTTGGTTTCTCTGCATACACATAACAAAACAAACAC
This sequence comes from Nicotiana paniculata, assembly GCA_005239505.1. Lineage (NCBI taxonomy): Eukaryota > Viridiplantae > Streptophyta > Magnoliopsida > Solanales > Solanaceae > Nicotiana > Nicotiana paniculata. The sequence goes on from ML368008.1 coordinate 24,014, forward strand.
TAGTAATTGAATCCTTTCAATACTAGTAACAAAACAAACATTAATACTTATTGTTGATGGACATCCTTTCTTGTTATGTCCAAGAGTCTTGCACAAAGAACATCTCATTTGTCTCCCTATTCTTGTACCCTTCCTAAACTTCTTCTTTGGTTCATCAGCAGCCTTTCTCCTTTTTTTTTTCTTTTGCCTTACTGGCATTGCAGTTATAAAAGGTGGCTCAATAGCTAGCAGTGTGCTTTTTGGCTACAAATTCATACTAGTTAAAAGTTGAATGAATCTGCTATATGCCTTAAGGTAGGTGTCCTTTCTATACCAATGGGCAACATATGGCTCAACCTCATAGTTCTTATAATGCATTGTTGTAATTGCATATGCACATGGAATTCCTTTGAGTTGCCATGATCTACAAGTACATGAACACCTCCTAAAGTCAACAACAAGTTTATATGGCCCATCCTGGATCTCAAACCCTGTTTCACAATTAAATTTGACTGCCCTTTGAGCATTCTCTCCAAGTATTTTCATAGCCATGGGTGATATATCACCTACCCATTTTCCAGAAAACTCTCTCATGCTATGCATCCCCTCCATACACTTGATTCTAATTTCCTCTAACATAGTAAAGACAGATTTGTGCCTAGTTTTCAATATCCAACTATTGAATGTCTCACACATGTTGTTCTCCACTACATCACACTTGCTATGTTGTTTGAAGTGTGCCCTACATCATGTCTCCTTGTTGTATTTCAGTAAGTATTGAACAATATCCCCCCCCCCCCCCTGGTTCATTTTANCCCAACTGGTTCATTTTATCCAACTTCTTGCTAAAGTAAGCTTCAAATGTAGCTCTTCCACACTAGCAGAATTTTTTCCTTTTTTCCTATTTTCCTCACCATGACAAGTTTGTTGCCAGTTAGCCCAGATATGTCTAGCACACCATCTCATCTCAGCATTTGGCCATAATTGAGTTATTGCTAGATGAAGACCCTACAATCAACAACATTATATTGTTATAACTTAAACATAAATGAAAACAATTACACTTTAAGGACAGAGTGTTAAAAACCATACCTTCTGCATATCAGACATGACTGTCAGCCTTTCTCCTTCAGTTTCTGTCAAGTTCTGATCATGCTTGAGACATCTGATAAACCAAGACCATATATCCTTTCATTCCTTTTCAACTACTGCCCAAGCCAGAGGGTACATTTGATTATTTTCATCCATGAAAAGGCAGGAAAGAAGTTCACATGCACCATCAAAGACAATTATGTTTCTGTACCCTTCTGACCATCCAGTTTTTAATGCTTCAAGACAGACATAAATGCCCATAAACACCTCCTTGCCAGGTTCTGCATTCTTAGTTGTGCTTATCACTACAGTAGTTCCAGGATTAGTAGACTTTAGCATTTTTACATAATTATGAAGCCTAGCAAATTCTTTCTTGTAATCACCCATATTCTCCTTCGTAACTATCATTTTTGCTCTTCTACATGAAGTTTTAATTACTTACCGATCATATGCTTTCCTAATTAAAGCTTGAATATGATGAAGCTTAATTTAAGACTCACTAATAATCTTTGAAGTTCTTTGCAATCCATGGTGGGTTACACATCTTGTTCATTGTCTTTGTGTAACATTTATGAACGGGGTAGTATGTAATCACCCTAATATTCCTGGTGCTACCTTATATGTTGTCAAGGATATGCCATGGATAACCCTTCTTTGTGCAGTTTGCCCTAACCCTTTCCCTCTCATTAGGTTTCAACTTAAGGTTCACACCTTTTTGAATAGAATAGGTCTGCAATGCCTCCCTTAACTGTACAACAATCTCAAATATCATATACAACAATCTTCAATTTGTGTCAAAGTAGACCTTCTTACTTGGATTCCTAGCTGGTGCATCCCTTACTTCACAGGGCCAACAAGTTATCTTTCATCATCACTACACTCACTACCTGGATCTCAGCTATCAAAATACTGGTCATCCCCTCCTAGTTTTCCTTCATATTTTTCCCTTTTGTTGTTATGCATATCTTCAAAACCAGAATATATACCAACTGGATCAGATGGTATATCATCTACATTTACTTGGGCATCCCTCTTTTTGTTGATTTTAGACTGTCTAATTTCAGCTAAGTCATCTTCCAAATCACTACATTCTTCAATGTTCTCATCTATAACAAAAAGTGAGTCAAATGAATCAGAATCATCAAACTCCACAGCAAAATCAGATTCTGATGTTTGAAGGTGATAGGATGAGAAGTTATTACCTTCACCTTCATCTGATTCTTCTATCTCTCCATTTATATCAGCTCCCTTTTCCTTATCTTTGTCATTTTCAGTCCTATTGGGAGGTGACACATCAGCCCTAGCATTTAACCTATTGGCATGTCAATGTGTTTGTATAGTGGAGTCTAGTTCAGTTATGTCCTCAACAAGAATAGGATCACTAAATTTATGAACAATACAACATCAACAAAGTCACCACCTTTCAATGTATTAAATCAATTCCTAAATTGAGGACAAGTTAGTTCATTTGCATACCTTAGGTCAGGGTCCAATACAAAATTACCACTGTGGTCCATTTGTAGGTTAACTAGGCTTGAAGTCATTTTCTTTTTATACCTGCAAAAGTAACAAAAAAATAGTGTTATCAAAAGTTGCACATTTACACAACTCCAAGCAAACTAACAAAAAAAAAGATTTTTTTTAAGTAAAAAAGCTTCCAAGATTTCTTTTTCGTCCCCGCAATATCTTATAATATTCAGAAATACTCTGGTGGACCACTAACAAGAAGGAGATCCAACAAACTTCACAAAAAAAAAATGCATAAACCTAATATGAAATTCTCGTTTGACAAAAAAAAACTCAAAAACTAAACGGAACAACCAAATATGCCATTACATACATGACACTACATTAAAAAGGATTTTCACTCCAACATATAACGAAACATAGCAAAAGCCCATAAAAAGGAAGATTAAACAACAATTAAGACCTAACCCAGCCTTCCCCTAAAAATTCGAAACGGAGCAAAAGCCCCATATATTGAGGGAAACGAAGAACAATAAAGACAAAATATGAAGAACAAATGAAGAAACTTGCCTCACAAACTTCGATAACAACTGTACAGCTGAAAATCCCGGCAACGACGACGGAGAAGAGAGGAGAGACTCACTGTTGTTCGATACTTTCTAAGCCGTAAGTATGTGGGTAATTGTAAAATGAGGGGAAAATTTGGGTTGGGGGGGGGGGAGAATAATCCTTTCCCGTTTTTTATCTTATGTGGCCATAATAAGTGACTTGGATCCTACATGGTTTCATTTTATTGACGCGGCGTCCTACGTGTAGGAGAGTGTATTACACGTACCGGCAGCCTCCTGTCATAAGCGTTTATTATTCACGGTTTGAATGAGTGTAAGTGTTCAATTGGCAAATTTGTAAATTTGGGGACCGACATGACAAGGTGACACAAGTACAGGTACCATTTAGGCCATTCTGCCAAAAGAAAATAATGAGAATCAAATTTCACTATGAAAGTCTCCTGCTAAATTGCTAATACTACTCCTAGCTAGACTAGAAGCCTGATTAATTCACAGAATTAAAATTCCTATCACGTTAATATTCATATCCAGAATTAAACTTTTCTAAAAGACTGACGAATATTATTTTAAGTAGAGGACTCCAAAAAATTAAACACTTCACTCGCACTGATCATGGGAAACACACTGCAAAAACTCGGCCAAAATCAATCAGAACAAAACCAAGAACACGAATTGCAAGTGATAGAACAACCAGATGAACCTCAAAATTTCACCTGCGAAATTTGTATCGAGCCTATGTCGTTACCAAACAGAAAATTCAAGAACCAAAATCTCTGTGTTCATCCCTTTTGTACCGACTGTATCATTAAGTATATCACGGCCAAGCTTGAAGACAACATCGGTAACATTCCATGTCCCTCTCTGAATTGCAACCAGTTTTTTGACCCCATATCTTGTCAAAATCTTATCGGTCCCGAGCTGTTTGTTAAATGGTGCGACGTGTTGTGTGAGTCTACTGTTTTAGGGCTGACGCATTGTTACTGCCCAAATCAGAGTTGTTCCGTTTTGATTTTGGACGAGTGTGGTGAGAATGCAAAGCAATCGATTTGTCCAAATTGCAAGGGTTTATTCTGCTTTAAGTGCAAGCTTACATGGCACGCTGGGTTACGTTGTGGGGAACTTAGGGATGAAAACGACGTCGCTTTTCGTACGCTTGCTGAGCGTAATAAGTGGAAGAGATGTCCTAAGTGTCGCCACTTTGTTCAACGTAGTGAAGGTTGCAGATTTATCTACTGCAGGTTAGTGTGTTGTTTCCTCTCCTCTTCCTTTTTTAACTTAAATTCTCATCTTTAATTGGGATGGATTACAACTTCTGGGGTTAGGATTATACTATTATGGAAGTTGAGTGCAAGTTCTTCGCATTGGCGAAGCCATATGGTGATAAGGGCGCGAAAAATTACATTGTGTACCTAAGTAAAATATTAAGTTTAAAAGGTATATAACACATATTCCCTCCGTTCTAATTTATGCGAACATGTTTGACTGAACACTTAAAGTCAAAAAGGACGCAGAATATTTGTGTGGTAATCAAAGTTTCTTATTAAGGATAGACTTGTAAGTTTAAACAAAATTTCTAAAGTTAGAAAGGGGTCATTCTTTTTGGAACGGATCAAAAAGAAAATAAATTCAAATAAATTCTTTGTCGGAATTATTTTTCACTTCTTTTAAATTTGAACACCCTTAAAAAAATTTCTAGCTTTGTCTTTTTCGAATTGTGTTGTGAGCTATACAATGGAAGAGTCTTAAGAAGGCAAAACGGAGTACTACTCTCTATACAGTATGAGTAGCATCATCGAAAAACAAATAACATGACCACTGTTAGTTTATACAATAAGCTCAAATTTTTTTGGATTATCTAACTCCGAAACTTGATATAGTTGTGTATCTTATCATGATTTAATCTACTCTCCTCTGTGAATTTGATTAATTGTAACACCCCAAACTTTAGTTAGAGTCTCATATCAAAACACAAAAAGGATACTGGGTAAATAAGTGAACAAGCCTTAGATCTTAATAACGCGTTTTAAACCCGCCAGGGCCTAGGTCCAGAAGGGCAATATAACTAGCGGGTTGAGTTGTTACAAATGGTATCAGTACCTCAGAGTTCAACCGGGTTGAGGCAAATCTCGGTTAGGCAGGGCAAAGTCCATAAGAAGGGGTGTATGTATCATCCCAAACTTTATACAGAGTCTCACATTGACAAAATACAAGAAAAATGCTGGGTATATAAGTTAACAAGTCTTAAACCCCATTGACACGTTTTAAACCTAGCCTCAGAAAGGACAATATCATTAACGAGCTGGGATGTTACATTAATATTTGTGACACTTGTGGCTTTGTTAAAAAGTTGCACTATTTTTGGAATTCAAACAAATAAATTCTTTTCTGATATTAAACCATAAGAAGTGGAGAAAGGATTCAATTTTCAAGTGTGTTACTTAAATCCGATTCTCTCTTCATCTGGATGTAGGTGTGGTGCTTATTTCTGCTACAACTGTGGAAGACGAGCTAATGGGTACTGGTGTGATCATTGTGATTCTAGGTGCTTCATATTAAGGGCAATTTTACTCTTTCCTTTAGCTGTCCTATTTCACTTTTTCCTCTTTTTTTGGGATGGCTGTCGCTATTGTATTAGATGGTTTACAAACTAGACTTGTCTACAGACATCTACTTTTATTACATTGAGGTTCAACGAGAAAGCAATTAAGGCAGAAAAAATAGCCAGCCGGTCATATTCGTTGTTTATTTTTTTTAGTCATATACATAAATTATACATTAATTATATATAATTATATATATGTGATATTCAAATTATGTATATATTATACCACTACCCGAGGCTATTTTTGGTTTAAGGATTGAATGGATGGTTATTTGGGTTAATTCTTTAAAAAATAACATAAACAAGAAAACAGTCCCTTCAAACACATTTTTTATGTGAATTTTCCTGAGAAAAGAGAGTTTACTTCTTAAGTAACGTCAACATACACTACCAGCGATTACTTTATGCGGAATACAATGCGAAATGACATTACATGTATCAGCAATATCTGAATAACTTCAAGTAAAGTGACAAAAGCCTTTTCAACTTGCTTAGCTAGCGATTTGACATAAATTTGGTTGAAACTTGAAAAAAGAATTTTTGAAGTTGTGTTAAAAAATAATTTTTGGAAGTTGAAATTGTGTTAGGACATGCATTTTACTTGAATAAACTTGAAATTTGGTGGGTGGAAGAAAAGATTCGCCCAAAAACTGCTATTTAAACCAGTTTTTGGAAACTTGAGAATTTTTCAATTTTTTCCCCCCAAAATATGATCATATTAACATACATTAATGTTTTTAAAAACAAATTTGAAAAATAACTATGGCCAAATGGGTGCTTAATTAATTTACTATCTCATAAATTGTTATTTCTCTTGTGTTTCTAGAAATGTTTTTATTCTTCATTTTGAATTTACAAGAAACTTTTTTGAAAGAAAAACTTTTTTCATTTGGAAGAGGAATTATTATGCTATTAAATCAAACGTGTAGTTTATGTTATATGTATCCATTTATAGGAGTAATATGATGAACCGAATATCTTTTACAAGAACAAATTTATTAAGTTGTATCCCTCTGAAATATATAGTAACTAGTTTGCAAGCAATTTTGTGATAGTTATAGACTTATAGTTGTTGTAACAGGATAAGTGGAAATTTATGGTTAAGTGTCTAGTTAAAGAACAATGAATATAACTAATTAAACGATAATTTTGTTAAAATCAAATTGCCATTTTTTCACGACAAATGTGAACTTCATCTCGTTTAATTATCAAACGCAGTGTGTACTCAGTTTCTAAGAATAACAGAATATAAAAGTTTAATCAAGATTAGGTGATAAAAATTTATGTTAAACATGTTATACTGTTGTTGGTTTAAAGATTATATTGGATATTGGAAGCTTTTATATATACCCTATAAATGGTAGTATCAATTAATCAATGTACTATATATGTGTGTTTTCAAATACGTAGACAACTTTACGAACTCTTTTATATATGGTACCTCGTTTTGATCTATGGGTTGATTTTCAATGTTAAGATACTCCATACATTATAAAAGAAAATAAAAACAAATAATGAGAATCAAATCTCAGCGAGAAAGACGACTCCTAATACTATTAGACTAGAAATCTCCATTTATTCACATAATTTAAATTCATATAATGTTGGTTATAATAAGCTATGATAAGGAAAGAATTAGAGTTTAATTAGGAATGTGTAATATTTTCCTTATTACCTTGTATATTTATTTTTCTTGTTTAGGTCTTGGTCTCCTATTAGGTTTAGGTTTTCTTCTCCTATTAGGTTTAGGTTTTCTCTTATTTCTCTAACTTCTTTGTCTATAAATACTTGTGGAATTAATGAGAAGAGCAAGAGTTTTTCCTCCAATATTGTTCTTTCTCGTCCGCATCAAATCTTTCATGGTATCAGAGCCATAGTCTTTTGAAGAACTTTTCATTGTCTAAT